>CAXHKT010000033.1:0-109442 GCA_964017195.1 Siderastrea radians
TACACAATAAACTTTTTTTCTGATAGCCCCGAGGGATTTGCATTATTATTGGGCCAGTGCGCAGCCTTGCGCAGCCTTGCGCAGTTAACAACACCTTTTTTAGCCTCTGGGAAGGCCAAAAATGGGGTTTTTTCCCTAAGGATCGCACATATCGCGCTTTTCTACACAATAAACCTTTTTTTCTGATAGCCCCAAGGGATTTGCGTTATTATTAGGCAGTGCGCAGCCTTGCGCAGCCTTGCGCAGTCAACAACACCTTTTTTAGCCTCTGGGAAGGCCAAAAATGAGGTTTTTTCCCTAAGGATCGCACATATCGCGCCTTCTTTGTGCCTTTGCACAAAAGGAATTTTTTTCGGATGGTCCCAGAGGGATTGAATGCATTTGGGACCTTTGTGCATGCAGCTGAGAGCGCCAATTAGCTTTTTTCTGCTTTTTGGGGCTAATTCAAGCCCTGAAAAAGTGCAGCACTTTTAGTATCGCCAAATTCGATAAAAATAGTGCCAAATGGAATGTTTTTTGGTGCCGCAACGGGATCTGGGGTGCTTTTGTGCTGGGGCCGTTGCACCAAAACCAGCACTTTTTTGAGGGACCCACCCCACCCCTCTCAAAACTGAAATTCCCACCTTATCGACAAAATCGCAGACTTTCTACACAATAAACTTTTTTTTCTGATAGCCCCGAGGGATTTGCATTATTATTGGGCCAGTGCGCAGCCTTGCGCAGCCTTGCGCAGTTAACAACACCTTTTTTAGCCTCTGGGAAGGCCAAAAAATGGGGTTTTTTCCCTAAGGATCGCACATATCGCGCTTTTCTACACAATAAACCTTTTTTTCTGATAGCCCCAAGGGATTTGCGTTATTATTAGGCCAGTGCGCAGCCTTGCGCAGCCTTGCGCAGTCAACAACACCTTTTTTAGCCTCTGGGAAGGCCAAAAATGAGGTTTTTTCCCTAAGGATCGCACATATCGCGCCTTCTTTGTGCCTTTGCACAAAAGGAATTTTTTTCGGATGGTCCCAGAGGGATTGAATGCATTTGGGACCTTTGTGCATGCAGCTGAGAGCGCCAATTAGCTTTTTTCTGCTTTTTGGGGCTAATTCAAGCCCTGAAAAAGTGCAGCACTTTTTAGTATCGCCAAATTCGATAAAAATAGTGCCAAATGGAATGTTTTTTGGTGCCGCAACGGGATCTGGGGTGCTTTTGTGCTGGGGCCGTTGCACCAAAACCAGCACTTTTTTGAGGGACCCACCCCACCCCTCTCAAAACTGAAATTCCCACCTTATCGACAAAATCGCAGACTTTCTACACAATAAACTTTTTTTTCTGATAGCCCCGAGGGATTTGCATTATTATTGGGCCAGTGCGCAGCCTTGCGCAGCCTTGCGCAGCCTTGCGCAGTTAACAACACCTTTTTTAGCCTCTGGGAAGGCCAAAAATGGGGTTTTTTCCCTAAGGATCGCACATATCGCGCTTTTCTACACAATAAACCTTTTTTTCTGATAGCCCCAAGGGATTTGCGTTATTATTAGGCCAGTGCGCAGCCTTGCGCAGCCTTGCGCAGTCAACAACACCTTTTTTAGCCTCTGGGAAGGCCAAAAATGAGGTTTTTTCCCTAAGGATCGCACATATCGCGCCTTCTTTGTGCCTTTGCACAAAAGGAATTTTTTTCGGATGGTCCCAGAGGGATTGAATGCATTTGGGACCTTTGTGCATGCAGCTGAGAGCGCCAATTAGCTTTTTTCTGCTTTTTGGGGCTAATTCAAGCCCTGAAAAAGTGCAGCACTTTTTAGTATCGCCAAATTCGATAAAAATAGTGCCAAATGGAATGTTTTTTGGTGCCGCAACGGGATCTGGGGTGCTTTTGTGCTGGGGCCGTTGCACCAAAACCAGCACTTTTTTGAGGGACCCACCCCACCCCTCTCAAAACTGAAATTCCCACCTTATCGACAAAATCGCAGACTTTCTACACAATAAACTTTTTTTTCTGATAGCCCCGAGGGATTTGCATTATTATTGGGCCAGTGCGCAGCCTTGCGCAGCCTTGCGCAGTTAACAACACCTTTTTTAGCCTCTGGGAAGGCCAAAAATGGGGTTTTTTCCCTAAGGATCGCACATATCGCGCTTTTCTACACAATAAACCTTTTTTTCTGATAGCCCCAAGGGATTTGCGTTATTATTAGGCCAGTGCGCAGCCTTGCGCAGCCTTGCGCAGTCAACAACACCTTTTTTAGCCTCTGGGAAGGCCAAAAATGAGGTTTTTTCCCTAAGGATCGCACATATCGCGCCTTCTTTGTGCCTTTGCACAAAAGGAATTTTTTTCGGATGGTCCCAGAGGGATTGAATGCATTTGGGACCTTTGTGCATGCAGCTGAGAGCGCCAATTAGCTTTTTTCTGCTTTTTGGGGCTAATTCAAGCCCTGAAAAAGTGCAGCACTTTTTAGTATCGCCAAATTCGATAAAAATAGTGCCAAATGGAATGTTTTTTGGTGCCGCAACGGGATCTGGGGTGCTTTTGTGCTGGGGCCGTTGCACCAAAACCAGCACTTTTTTGAGGGACCCACCCCACCCCTCTCAAAACTGAAATTCCCACCTTATCGACAAAATCGCAGACTTTCTACACAATAAACTTTTTTTTCTGATAGCCCCGAGGGATTTGCATTATTATTGGGCCAGTGCGCAGCCTTGCGCAGCCTTGCGCAGCCTTGCGCAGTTAACAACACCTTTTTTAGCCTCTGGGAAGGCCAAAAATGGGGTTTTTTCCCTAAGGATCGCACATATCGCGCTTTTCTACACAATAAACCTTTTTTTCTGATAGCCCCAAGGGATTTGCGTTATTATTAGGCCAGTGCGCAGCCTTGCGCAGCCTTGCGCAGTCAACAACACCTTTTTTAGCCTCTGGGAAGGCCAAAAATGAGGTTTTTTCCCTAAGGATCGCACATATCGCGCCTTCTTTGTGCCTTTGCACAAAAGGAATTTTTTTCGGATGGTCCCAGAGGGATTGAATGCATTTGGGACCTTTGTGCATGCAGCTGAGAGCGCCAATTAGCTTTTTTCTGCTTTTTGGGGCTAATTCAAGCCCTGAAAAAGTGCAGCACTTTTTAGTATCGCCAAATTCGATAAAAATAGTGCCAAATGGAATGTTTTTTGGTGCCGCAACGGGATCTGGGGTGCTTTTGTGCTGGGGCCGTTGCACCAAAACCAGCACTTTTTTGAGGGACCCACCCCACCCCTCTCAAAACTGAAATTCCCACCTTATCGACAAAATCGCAGACTTTCTACACAATAAACTTTTTTTTCTGATAGCCCCGAGGGATTTGCATTATTATTGGGCCAGTGCGCAGCCTTGCGCAGCCTTGCGCAGTTAACAACACCTTTTTTAGCCTCTGGGAAGGCCAAAAATGGGGTTTTTTCCCTAAGGATCGCACATATCGCGCTTTTCTACACAATAAACCTTTTTTTCTGATAGCCCCAAGGGATTTGCGTTATTATTAGGCCAGTGCGCAGCCTTGCGCAGCCTTGCGCAGTCAACAACACCTTTTTTAGCCTCTGGGAAGGCCAAAAATGAGGTTTTTTCCCTAAGGATCGCACATATCGCGCCTTCTTTGTGCCTTTGCACAAAAGGAATTTTTTTCGGATGGTCCCAGAGGGATTGAATGCATTTGGGACCTTTGTGCATGCAGCTGAGAGCGCCAATTAGCTTTTTTCTGCTTTTTGGGGCTAATTCAAGCCCTGAAAAAGTGCAGCACTTTTTAGTATCGCCAAATTCGATAAAAATAGTGCCAAATGGAATGTTTTTTGGTGCCGCAACGGGATCTGGGGTGCTTTTGTGCTGGGGCCGTTGCACCAAAACCAGCACTTTTTTGAGGGACCCACCCCACCCCTCTCAAAACTGAAATTCCCACCTTATCGACAAAATCGCAGACTTTCTACACAATAAACTTTTTTTTCTGATAGCCCCGAGGGATTTGCATTATTATTGGGCCAGTGCGCAGCCTTGCGCAGCCTTGCGCAGCCTTGCGCAGTTAACAACACCTTTTTTAGCCTCTGGGAAGGCCAAAAATGGGGTTTTTTCCCTAAGGATCGCACATATCGCGCTTTTCTACACAATAAACCTTTTTTTCTGATAGCCCCAAGGGATTTGCGTTATTATTAGGCCAGTGCGCAGCCTTGCGCAGCCTTGCGCAGTCAACAACACCTTTTTTAGCCTCTGGGAAGGCCAAAAATGAGGTTTTTTCCCTAAGGATCGCACATATCGCGCCTTCTTTGTGCCTTTGCACAAAAGGAATTTTTTTCGGATGGTCCCAGAGGGATTGAATGCATTTGGGACCTTTGTGCATGCAGCTGAGAGCGCCAATTAGCTTTTTTCTGCTTTTTGGGGCTAATTCAAGCCCTGAAAAAGTGCAGCACTTTTTAGTATCGCCAAATTCGATAAAAATAGTGCCAAATGGAATGTTTTTTGGTGCCGCAACGGGATCTGGGGTGCTTTTGTGCTGGGGCCGTTGCACCAAAACCAGCACTTTTTTGAGGGACCCACCCCACCCCTCTCAAAACTGAAATTCCCACCTTATCGACAAAATCGCAGACTTTCTACACAATAAACTTTTTTTTCTGATAGCCCCGAGGGATTTGCATTATTATTGGGCCAGTGCGCAGCCTTGCGCAGCCTTGCGCAGTTAACAACACCTTTTTTAGCCTCTGGGAAGGCCAAAAATGGGGTTTTTTCCCTAAGGATCGCACATATCGCGCTTTTCTACACAATAAACCTTTTTTTCTGATAGCCCCAAGGGATTTGCGTTATTATTAGGCCAGTGCGCAGCCTTGCGCAGCCTTGCGCAGTCAACAACACCTTTTTTAGCCTCTGGGAAGGCCAAAAATGAGGTTTTTTCCCTAAGGATCGCACATATCGCGCCTTCTTTGTGCCTTTGCACAAAAGGAATTTTTTTCGGATGGTCCCAGAGGGATTGAATGCATTTGGGACCTTTGTGCATGCAGCTGAGAGCGCCAATTAGCTTTTTTCTGCTTTTTGGGGCTAATTCAAGCCCTGAAAAAGTGCAGCACTTTTTAGTATCGCCAAATTCGATAAAAATAGTGCCAAATGGAATGTTTTTTGGTGCCGCAACGGGATCTGGGGTGCTTTTGTGCTGGGGCCGTTGCACCAAAACCAGCACTTTTTTGAGGGACCCACCCCACCCCTCTCAAAACTGAAATTCCCACCTTATCGACAAAATCGCAGACTTTCTACACAATAAACTTTTTTTTCTGATAGCCCCGAGGGATTTGCATTATTATTGGGCCAGTGCGCAGCCTTGCGCAGCCTTGCGCAGTTAACAACACCTTTTTTAGCCTCTGGGAAGGCCAAAAATGGGGTTTTTTCCCTAAGGATCGCACATATCGCGCTTTTCTACACAATAAACCTTTTTTTCTGATAGCCCCAAGGGATTTGCGTTATTATTAGGCCAGTGCGCAGCCTTGCGCAGCCTTGCGCAGTCAACAACACCTTTTTTAGCCTCTGGGAAGGCCAAAAATGAGGTTTTTTCCCTAAGGATCGCACATATCGCGCCTTCTTTGTGCCTTTGCACAAAAGGAATTTTTTTCGGATGGTCCCAGAGGGATTGAATGCATTTGGGACCTTTGTGCATGCAGCTGAGAGCGCCAATTAGCTTTTTTCTGCTTTTTGGGGCTAATTCAAGCCCTGAAAAAGTGCAGCACTTTTTAGTATCGCCAAATTCGATAAAAATAGTGCCAAATGGAATGTTTTTTGGTGCCGCAACGGGATCTGGGGTGCTTTTGTGCTGGGGCCGTTGCACCAAAACCAGCACTTTTTTGAGGGACCCACCCCACCCCTCTCAAAACTGAAATTCCCACCTTATCGACAAAATCGCAGACTTTCTACACAATAAACTTTTTTTTCTGATAGCCCCGAGGGATTTGCATTATTATTGGGCCAGTGCGCAGCCTTGCGCAGCCTTGCGCAGTTAACAACACCTTTTTTAGCCTCTGGGAAGGCCAAAAATGGGGTTTTTTCCCTAAGGATCGCACATATCGCGCTTTTCTACACAATAAACCTTTTTTTCTGATAGCCCCAAGGGATTTGCGTTATTATTAGGCCAGTGCGCAGCCTTGCGCAGCCTTGCGCAGTCAACAACACCTTTTTTAGCCTCTGGGAAGGCCAAAAATGAGGTTTTTTCCCTAAGGATCGCACATATCGCGCCTTCTTTGTGCCTTTGCACAAAAGGAATTTTTTTCGGATGGTCCCAGAGGGATTGAATGCATTTGGGACCTTTGTGCATGCAGCTGAGAGCGCCAATTAGCTTTTTTCTGCTTTTTGGGGCTAATTCAAGCCCTGAAAAAGTGCAGCACTTTTTAGTATCGCCAAATTCGATAAAAATAGTGCCAAATGGAATGTTTTTTGGTGCCGCAACGGGATCTGGGGTGCTTTTGTGCTGGGGCCGTTGCACCAAAACCAGCACTTTTTTGAGGGACCCACCCCACCCCTCTCAAAACTGAAATTCCCACCTTATCGACAAAATCGCAGACTTTCTACACAATAAACTTTTTTTTCTGATAGCCCCGAGGGATTTGCATTATTATTGGGCCAGTGCGCAGCCTTGCGCAGCCTTGCGCAGCCTTGCGCAGTTAACAACACCTTTTTTAGCCTCTGGGAAGGCCAAAAATGGGGTTTTTTCCCTAAGGATCGCACATATCGCGCTTTTCTACACAATAAACCTTTTTTTCTGATAGCCCCAAGGGATTTGCGTTATTATTAGGCCAGTGCGCAGCCTTGCGCAGCCTTGCGCAGTCAACAACACCTTTTTTAGCCTCTGGGAAGGCCAAAAATGAGGTTTTTTCCCTAAGGATCGCACATATCGCGCCTTCTTTGTGCCTTTGCACAAAAGGAATTTTTTTCGGATGGTCCCAGAGGGATTGAATGCATTTGGGACCTTTGTGCATGCAGCTGAGAGCGCCAATTAGCTTTTTTCTGCTTTTTGGGGCTAATTCAAGCCCTGAAAAAGTGCAGCACTTTTTAGTATCGCCAAATTCGATAAAAATAGTGCCAAATGGAATGTTTTTTGGTGCCGCAACGGGATCTGGGGTGCTTTTGTGCTGGGGCCGTTGCACCAAAACCAGCACTTTTTTGAGGGACCCACCCCACCCCTCTCAAAACTGAAATTCCCACCTTATCGACAAAATCGCAGACTTTCTACACAATAAACTTTTTTTTCTGATAGCCCCGAGGGATTTGCATTATTATTGGGCCAGTGCGCAGCCTTGCGCAGCCTTGCGCAGTTAACAACACCTTTTTTAGCCTCTGGGAAGGCCAAAAATGGGGTTTTTTCCCTAAGGATCGCACATATCGCGCTTTTCTACACAATAAACCTTTTTTTCTGATAGCCCCAAGGGATTTGCGTTATTATTAGGCCAGTGCGCAGCCTTGCGCAGCCTTGCGCAGTCAACAACACCTTTTTTAGCCTCTGGGAAGGCCAAAAATGAGGTTTTTTCCCTAAGGATCGCACATATCGCGCCTTCTTTGTGCCTTTGCACAAAAGGAATTTTTTTCGGATGGTCCCAGAGGGATTGAATGCATTTGGGACCTTTGTGCATGCAGCTGAGAGCGCCAATTAGCTTTTTTCTGCTTTTTGGGGCTAATTCAAGCCCTGAAAAAGTGCAGCACTTTTTAGTATCGCCAAATTCGATAAAAATAGTGCCAAATGGAATGTTTTTTGGTGCCGCAACGGGATCTGGGGTGCTTTTGTGCTGGGGCCGTTGCACCAAAACCAGCACTTTTTTGAGGGACCCACCCCACCCCTCTCAAAACTGAAATTCCCACCTTATCGACAAAATCGCAGACTTTCTACACAATAAACTTTTTTTTCTGATAGCCCCGAGGGATTTGCATTATTATTGGGCCAGTGCGCAGCCTTGCGCAGCCTTGCGCAGCCTTGCGCAGTTAACAACACCTTTTTTAGCCTCTGGGAAGGCCAAAAATGGGGTTTTTTCCCTAAGGATCGCACATATCGCGCTTTTCTACACAATAAACCTTTTTTTCTGATAGCCCCAAGGGATTTGCGTTATTATTAGGCCAGTGCGCAGCCTTGCGCAGCCTTGCGCAGTCAACAACACCTTTTTTAGCCTCTGGGAAGGCCAAAAATGAGGTTTTTTCCCTAAGGATCGCACATATCGCGCCTTCTTTGTGCCTTTGCACAAAAGGAATTTTTTTCGGATGGTCCCAGAGGGATTGAATGCATTTGGGACCTTTGTGCATGCAGCTGAGAGCGCCAATTAGCTTTTTTCTGCTTTTTGGGGCTAATTCAAGCCCTGAAAAAGTGCAGCACTTTTTAGTATCGCCAAATTCGATAAAAATAGTGCCAAATGGAATGTTTTTTGGTGCCGCAACGGGATCTGGGGTGCTTTTGTGCTGGGGCCGTTGCACCAAAACCAGCACTTTTTTGAGGGACCCACCCCACCCCTCTCAAAACTGAAATTCCCACCTTATCGACAAAATCGCAGACTTTCTACACAATAAACTTTTTTTTCTGATAGCCCCGAGGGATTTGCATTATTATTGGGCCAGTGCGCAGCCTTGCGCAGCCTTGCGCAGTTAACAACACCTTTTTTAGCCTCTGGGAAGGCCAAAAATGGGGTTTTTTCCCTAAGGATCGCACATATCGCGCTTTTCTACACAATAAACCTTTTTTTCTGATAGCCCCAAGGGATTTGCGTTATTATTAGGCCAGTGCGCAGCCTTGCGCAGCCTTGCGCAGTCAACAACACCTTTTTTAGCCTCTGGGAAGGCCAAAAATGAGGTTTTTTCCCTAAGGATCGCACATATCGCGCCTTCTTTGTGCCTTTGCACAAAAGGAATTTTTTTCGGATGGTCCCAGAGGGATTGAATGCATTTGGGACCTTTGTGCATGCAGCTGAGAGCGCCAATTAGCTTTTTTCTGCTTTTTGGGGCTAATTCAAGCCCTGAAAAAGTGCAGCACTTTTTAGTATCGCCAAATTCGATAAAAATAGTGCCAAATGGAATGTTTTTTGGTGCCGCAACGGGATCTGGGGTGCTTTTGTGCTGGGGCCGTTGCACCAAAACCAGCACTTTTTTGAGGGACCCACCCCACCCCTCTCAAAACTGAAATTCCCACCTTATCGACAAAATCGCAGACTTTCTACACAATAAACTTTTTTTTCTGATAGCCCCGAGGGATTTGCATTATTATTGGGCCAGTGCGCAGCCTTGCGCAGCCTTGCGCAGTTAACAACACCTTTTTTAGCCTCTGGGAAGGCCAAAAATGGGGTTTTTTCCCTAAGGATCGCACATATCGCGCTTTTCTACACAATAAACCTTTTTTTCTGATAGCCCCAAGGGATTTGCGTTATTATTAGGCCAGTGCGCAGCCTTGCGCAGCCTTGCGCAGTCAACAACACCTTTTTTAGCCTCTGGGAAGGCCAAAAATGAGGTTTTTTCCCTAAGGATCGCACATATCGCGCCTTCTTTGTGCCTTTGCACAAAAGGAATTTTTTTCGGATGGTCCCAGAGGGATTGAATGCATTTGGGACCTTTGTGCATGCAGCTGAGAGCGCCAATTAGCTTTTTTCTGCTTTTTGGGGCTAATTCAAGCCCTGAAAAAGTGCAGCACTTTTTAGTATCGCCAAATTCGATAAAAATAGTGCCAAATGGAATGTTTTTTGGTGCCGCAACGGGATCTGGGGTGCTTTTGTGCTGGGGCCGTTGCACCAAAACCAGCACTTTTTTGAGGGACCCACCCCACCCCTCTCAAAACTGAAATTCCCACCTTATCGACAAAATCGCAGACTTTCTACACAATAAACTTTTTTTTCTGATAGCCCCGAGGGATTTGCATTATTATTGGGCCAGTGCGCAGCCTTGCGCAGCCTTGCGCAGTTAACAACACCTTTTTTAGCCTCTGGGAAGGCCAAAAATGGGGTTTTTTCCCTAAGGATCGCACATATCGCGCTTTTCTACACAATAAACCTTTTTTTCTGATAGCCCCAAGGGATTTGCGTTATTATTAGGCCAGTGCGCAGCCTTGCGCAGCCTTGCGCAGTCAACAACACCTTTTTTAGCCTCTGGGAAGGCCAAAAATGAGGTTTTTTCCCTAAGGATCGCACATATCGCGCCTTCTTTGTGCCTTTGCACAAAAGGAATTTTTTTCGGATGGTCCCAGAGGGATTGAATGCATTTGGGACCTTTGTGCATGCAGCTGAGAGCGCCAATTAGCTTTTTTCTGCTTTTTGGGGCTAATTCAAGCCCTGAAAAAGTGCAGCACTTTTTAGTATCGCCAAATTCGATAAAAATAGTGCCAAATGGAATGTTTTTTGGTGCCGCAACGGGATCTGGGGTGCTTTTGTGCTGGGGCCGTTGCACCAAAACCAGCACTTTTTTGAGGGACCCACCCCACCCCTCTCAAAACTGAAATTCCCACCTTATCGACAAAATCGCAGACTTTCTACACAATAAACTTTTTTTTCTGATAGCCCCGAGGGATTTGCATTATTATTGGGCCAGTGCGCAGCCTTGCGCAGCCTTGCGCAGTTAACAACACCTTTTTTAGCCTCTGGGAAGGCCAAAAATGGGGTTTTTTCCCTAAGGATCGCACATATCGCGCTTTTCTACACAATAAACCTTTTTTTCTGATAGCCCCAAGGGATTTGCGTTATTATTAGGCCAGTGCGCAGCCTTGCGCAGCCTTGCGCAGTCAACAACACCTTTTTTAGCCTCTGGGAAGGCCAAAAATGAGGTTTTTTCCCTAAGGATCGCACATATCGCGCATTCTTTGTGCCTTTGCACAAAAGGAATTTTTTTCGGATGGTCCCAGAGGGATTGAATGCATTTGGGACCTTTGTGCATGCAGCTGAGAGCGCCAATTAGCTTTTTTCTGCTTTTTGGGGCTAATTCAAGCCCTGAAAAAGTGCAGCACTTTTTAGTATCGCCAAATTCGATAAAAATAGTGCCAAATGGAATGTTTTTTGGTGCCGCAACGGGATCTGGGGTGCTTTTGTGCTGGGGCCGTTGCACCAAAACCAGCACTTTTTTGAGGGACCCACCCCACCCCTCTCAAAACTGAAATTCCCACCTTATCGACAAAATCGCAGACTTTCTACACAATAAACTTTTTTTTCTGATAGCCCCGAGGGATTTGCATTATTATTGGGCCAGTGCGCAGCCTTGCGCAGCCTTGCGCAGTTAACAACACCTTTTTTAGCCTCTGGGAAGGCCAAAAATGGGGTTTTTTCCCTAAGGATCGCACATATCGCGCTTTTCTACACAATAAACCTTTTTTTCTGATAGCCCCAAGGGATTTGCGTTATTATTAGGCCAGTGCGCAGCCTTGCGCAGCCTTGCGCAGTCAACAACACCTTTTTTAGCCTCTGGGAAGGCCAAAAATGAGGTTTTTTCCCTAAGGATCGCACATATCGCGCCTTCTTTGTGCCTTTGCACAAAAGGAATTTTTTTCGGATGGTCCCAGAGGGATTGAATGCATTTGGGACCTTTGTGCATGCAGCTGAGAGCGCCAATTAGCTTTTTTCTGCTTTTTGGGGCTAATTCAAGCCCTGAAAAAGTGCAGCACTTTTTAGTATCGCCAAATTCGATAAAAATAGTGCCAAATGGAATGTTTTTTGGTGCCGCAACGGGATCTGGGGTGCTTTTGTGCTGGGGCCGTTGCACCAAAACCAGCACTTTTTTGAGGGACCCACCCCACCCCTCTCAAAACTGAAATTCCCACCTTATCGACAAAATCGCAGACTTTCTACACAATAAACTTTTTTTTCTGATAGCCCCGAGGGATTTGCATTATTATTGGGCCAGTGCGCAGCCTTGCGCAGCCTTGCGCAGCCTTGCGCAGTTAACAACACCTTTTTTAGCCTCTGGGAAGGCCAAAAATGGGGTTTTTTCCCTAAGGATCGCACATATCGCGCTTTTCTACACAATAAACCTTTTTTTCTGATAGCCCCAAGGGATTTGCGTTATTATTAGGCCAGTGCGCAGCCTTGCGCAGCCTTGCGCAGTCAACAACACCTTTTTTAGCCTCTGGGAAGGCCAAAAATGAGGTTTTTTCCCTAAGGATCGCACATATCGCGCCTTCTTTGTGCCTTTGCACAAAAGGAATTTTTTTCGGATGGTCCCAGAGGGATTGAATGCATTTGGGACCTTTGTGCATGCAGCTGAGAGCGCCAATTAGCTTTTTTCTGCTTTTTGGGGCTAATTCAAGCCCTGAAAAAGTGCAGCACTTTTTAGTATCGCCAAATTCGATAAAAATAGTGCCAAATGGAATGTTTTTTGGTGCCGCAACGGGATCTGGGGTGCTTTTGTGCTGGGGCCGTTGCACCAAAACCAGCACTTTTTTGAGGGACCCACCCCACCCCTCTCAAAACTGAAATTCCCACCTTATCGACAAAATCGCAGACTTTCTACACAATAAACTTTTTTTTCTGATAGCCCCGAGGGATTTGCATTATTATTGGGCCAGTGCGCAGCCTTGCGCAGCCTTGCGCAGTTAACAACACCTTTTTTAGCCTCTGGGAAGGCCAAAAATGGGGTTTTTTCCCTAAGGATCGCACATATCGCGCTTTTCTACACAATAAACCTTTTTTTCTGATAGCCCCAAGGGATTTGCGTTATTATTAGGCCAGTGCGCAGCCTTGCGCAGCCTTGCGCAGTCAACAACACCTTTTTTAGCCTCTGGGAAGGCCAAAAATGAGGTTTTTTCCCTAAGGATCGCACATATCGCGCCTTCTTTGTGCCTTTGCACAAAAGGAATTTTTTTCGGATGGTCCCAGAGGGATTGAATGCATTTGGGACCTTTGTGCATGCAGCTGAGAGCGCCAATTAGCTTTTTTCTGCTTTTTGGGGCTAATTCAAGCCCTGAAAAAGTGCAGCACTTTTTAGTATCGCCAAATTCGATAAAAATAGTGCCAAATGGAATGTTTTTTGGTGCCGCAACGGGATCTGGGGTGCTTTTGTGCTGGGGCCGTTGCACCAAAACCAGCACTTTTTTGAGGGACCCACCCCACCCCTCTCAAAACTGAAATTCCCACCTTATCGACAAAATCGCAGACTTTCTACACAATAAACTTTTTTTTCTGATAGCCCCGAGGGATTTGCATTATTATTGGGCCAGTGCGCAGCCTTGCGCAGCCTTGCGCAGTTAACAACACCTTTTTTAGCCTCTGGGAAGGCCAAAAATGGGGTTTTTTCCCTAAGGATCGCACATATCGCGCTTTTCTACACAATAAACCTTTTTTTCTGATAGCCCCAAGGGATTTGCGTTATTATTAGGCCAGTGCGCAGCCTTGCGCAGCCTTGCGCAGTCAACAACACCTTTTTTTAGCCTCTGGGAAGGCCAAAAATGAGGTTTTTTCCCTAAGGATCGCACATATCGCGCCTTCTTTGTGCCTTTGCACAAAAGGAATTTTTTTCGGATGGTCCCAGAGGGATTGAATGCATTTGGGACCTTTGTGCATGCAGCTGAGAGCGCCAATTAGCTTTTTTCTGCTTTTTGGGGCTAATTCAAGCCCTGAAAAAGTGCAGCACTTTTTAGTATCGCCAAATTCGATAAAAATAGTGCCAAATGGAATGTTTTTTGGTGCCGCAACGGGATCTGGGGTGCTTTTGTGCTGGGGCCGTTGCACCAAAACCAGCACTTTTTTGAGGGACCCACCCCACCCCTCTCAAAACTGAAATTCCCACCTTATCGACAAAATCGCAGACTTTCTACACAATAAACTTTTTTTTCTGATAGCCCCGAGGGATTTGCATTATTATTGGGCCAGTGCGCAGCCTTGCGCAGCCTTGCGCAGTTAACAACACCTTTTTTAGCCTCTGGGAAGGCCAAAAATGGGGTTTTTTCCCTAAGGATCGCACATATCGCGCTTTTCTACACAATAAACCTTTTTTTCTGATAGCCCCAAGGGATTTGCGTTATTATTAGGCCAGTGCGCAGCCTTGCGCAGCCTTGCGCAGTCAACAACACCTTTTTTAGCCTCTGGGAAGGCCAAAAATGAGGTTTTTTCCCTAAGGATCGCACATATCGCGCCTTCTTTGTGCCTTTGCACAAAAGGAATTTTTTTCGGATGGTCCCAGAGGGATTGAATGCATTTGGGACCTTTGTGCATGCAGCTGAGAGCGCCAATTAGCTTTTTTCTGCTTTTTGGGGCTAATTCAAGCCCTGAAAAAGTGCAGCACTTTTTAGTATCGCCAAATTCGATAAAAATAGTGCCAAATGGAATGTTTTTTGGTGCCGCAACGGGATCTGGGGTGCTTTTGTGCTGGGGCCGTTGCACCAAAACCAGCACTTTTTTGAGGGACCCACCCCACCCCTCTCAAAACTGAAATTCCCACCTTATCGACAAAATCGCAGACTTTCTACACAATAAACTTTTTTTTCTGATAGCCCCGAGGGATTTGCATTATTATTGGGCCAGTGCGCAGCCTTGCGCAGCCTTGCGCAGTTAACAACACCTTTTTTAGCCTCTGGGAAGGCCAAAAATGGGGTTTTTTCCCTAAGGATCGCACATATCGCGCTTTTCTACACAATAAACCTTTTTTTCTGATAGCCCCAAGGGATTTGCGTTATTATTAGGCCAGTGCGCAGCCTTGCGCAGCCTTGCGCAGTCAACAACACCTTTTTTAGCCTCTGGGAAGGCCAAAAATGAGGTTTTTTCCCTAAGGATCGCATATATCGCGCCTTCTTTGTGCCTTTGCACAAAAGGAATTTTTTTCGGATGGTCCCAGAGGGATTGAATGCATTTGGGACCTTTGTGCATGCAGCTGAGAGCGCCAATTAGCTTTTTTCTGCTTTTTGGGGCTAATTCAAGCCCTGAAAAAGTGCAGCACTTTTTAGTATCGCCAAATTCGATAAAAATAGTGCCAAATGGAATGTTTTTTGGTGCCGCAACGGGATCTGGGGTGCTTTTGTGCTGGGGCCGTTGCACCAAAACCAGCACTTTTTTGAGGGACCCACCCCACCCCTCTCAAAACTGAAATTCCCACCTTATCGACAAAATCGCAGACTTTCTACACAATAAACTTTTTTTTCTGATAGCCCCGAGGGATTTGCATTATTATTGGGCCAGTGCGCAGCCTTGCGCAGCCTTGCGCAGTTAACAACACCTTTTTTAGCCTCTGGGAAGGCCAAAAATGGGGTTTTTTCCCTAAGGATCGCACATATCGCGCTTTTCTACACAATAAACCTTTTTTTCTGATAGCCCCAAGGGATTTGCGTTATTATTAGGCCAGTGCGCAGCCTTGCGCAGCCTTGCGCAGTCAACAACACCTTTTTTAGCCTCTGGGAAGGCCAAAAATGAGGTTTTTTCCCTAAGGATCGCACATATCGCGCCTTCTTTGTGCCTTTGCACAAAAGGAATTTTTTTCGGATGGTCCCAGAGGGATTGAATGCATTTGGGACCTTTGTGCATGCAGCTGAGAGCGCCAATTAGCTTTTTTCTGCTTTTTGGGGCTAATTCAAGCCCTGAAAAAGTGCAGCACTTTTTAGTATCGCCAAATTCGATAAAAATAGTGCCAAATGGAATGTTTTTTGGTGCCGCAACGGGATCTGGGGTGCTTTTGTGCTGGGGCCGTTGCACCAAAACCAGCACTTTTTTGAGGGACCCACCCCACCCCTCTCAAAACTGAAATTCCCACCTTATCGACAAAATCGCAGACTTTCTACACAATAAACTTTTTTTTCTGATAGCCCCGAGGGATTTGCATTATTATTGGGCCAGTGCGCAGCCTTGCGCAGCCTTGCGCAGTTAACAACACCTTTTTTAGCCTCTGGGAAGGCCAAAAATGGGGTTTTTTCCCTAAGGATCGCACATATCGCGCTTTTCTACACAATAAACCTTTTTTTCTGATAGCCCCAAGGGATTTGCGTTATTATTAGGCCAGTGCGCAGCCTTGCGCAGCCTTGCGCAGTCAACAACACCTTTTTTAGCCTCTGGGAAGGCCAAAAATGAGGTTTTTTCCCTAAGGATCGCACATATCGCGCCTTCTTTGTGCCTTTGCACAAAAGGAATTTTTTTCGGATGGTCCCAGAGGGATTGAATGCATTTGGGACCTTTGTGCATGCAGCTGAGAGCGCCAATTAGCTTTTTTCTGCTTTTTGGGGCTAATTCAAGCCCTGAAAAAGTGCAGCACTTTTTAGTATCGCCAAATTCGATAAAAATAGTGCCAAATGGAATGTTTTTTGGTGCCGCAACGGGATCTGGGGTGCTTTTGTGCTGGGGCCGTTGCACCAAAACCAGCACTTTTTTGAGGGACCCACCCCACCCCTCTCAAAACTGAAATTCCCACCTTATCGACAAAATCGCAGACTTTCTACACAATAAACTTTTTTTTCTGATAGCCCCGAGGGATTTGCATTATTATTGGGCCAGTGCGCAGCCTTGCGCAGCCTTGCGCAGTTAACAACACCTTTTTTAGCCTCTGGGAAGGCCAAAAATGGGGTTTTTTCCCTAAGGATCGCACATATCGCGCTTTTCTACACAATAAACCTTTTTTTCTGATAGCCCCAAGGGATTTGCGTTATTATTAGGCCAGTGCGCAGCCTTGCGCAGCCTTGCGCAGTCAACAACACCTTTTTTAGCCTCTGGGAAGGCCAAAAATGAGGTTTTTTCCCTAAGGATCGCACATATCGCGCCTTCTTTGTGCCTTTGCACAAAAGGAATTTTTTTCGGATGGTCCCAGAGGGATTGAATGCATTTGGGACCTTTGTGCATGCAGCTGAGAGCGCCAATTAGCTTTTTTCTGCTTTTTGGGGCTAATTCAAGCCCTGAAAAAGTGCAGCACTTTTTAGTATCGCCAAATTCGATAAAAATAGTGCCAAATGGAATGTTTTTTGGTGCCGCAACGGGATCTGGGGTGCTTTTGTGCTGGGGCCGTTGCACCAAAACCAGCACTTTTTTGAGGGACCCACCCCACCCCTCTCAAAACTGAAATTCCCACCTTATCGACAAAATCGCAGACTTTCTACACAATAAACTTTTTTTTCTGATAGCCCCGAGGGATTTGCATTATTATTGGGCCAGTGCGCAGCCTTGCGCAGCCTTGCGCAGTTAACAACACCTTTTTTAGCCTCTGGGAAGGCCAAAAATGGGGTTTTTTCCCTAAGGATCGCACATATCGCGCTTTTCTACACAATAAACCTTTTTTTCTGATAGCCCCAAGGGATTTGCGTTATTATTAGGCCAGTGCGCAGCCTTGCGCAGCCTTGCGCAGTCAACAACACCTTTTTTAGCCTCTGGGAAGGCCAAAAATGAGGTTTTTTCCCTAAGGATCGCACATATCGCGCCTTCTTTGTGCCTTTGCACAAAAGGAATTTTTTTCGGATGGTCCCAGAGGGATTGAATGCATTTGGGACCTTTGTGCATGCAGCTGAGAGCGCCAATTAGCTTTTTTCTGCTTTTTGGGGCTAATTCAAGCCCTGAAAAAGTGCAGCACTTTTTAGTATCGCCAAATTCGATAAAAATAGTGCCAAATGGAATGTTTTTTGGTGCCGCAACGGGATCTGGGGTGCTTTTGTGCTGGGGCCGTTGCACCAAAACCAGCACTTTTTTGAGGGACCCACCCCACCCCTCTCAAAACTGAAATTCCCACCTTATCGACAAAATCGCAGACTTTCTACACAATAAACTTTTTTTTCTGATAGCCCCAAGGGATTTGCATTATTATTGGGCCAGTGCGCAGCCTTGCGCAGCCTTGCGCAGTTAACAACACCTTTTTAAGCCTCTGGGAAGGCCAAAAATGGGGTTTTTTCCCTAAGGATCGCACATATCGCGCTTTTCTACACAATAAACCTTTTTTTCTGATAGCCCCAAGGGATTTGCGTTATTATTAGGCCAGTGCGCAGCCTTGCGCAGCCTTGCGCAGTCAACAACACCTTTTTTAGCCTCTGGGAAGGCCAAAAATGAGGTTTTTTCCCTAAGGATCGCACATATCGCGCCTTCTTTGTGCCTTTGCACAAAAGGAATTTTTTTCGGATGGTCCCAGAGGGATTGAATGCTTTTGGGACCTTTGTGCATGCAGCTGAGAGCGCCAATTAGCTTTTTTCTGCTTTTTGGGGCTAATTCAAGCCCTGAAAAAGTGCAGCACTTTTTAGTATCGCCAAATTCGATAAAAATAGTGCCAAATGGAATGTTTTTTGGTGCCGCAACGGGATCTGGGGTGCTTTTGTGCTGGGGCCGTTGCACCAAAACCAGCACTTTTTTGAGGGACCCACCCCACCCCTCTCAAAACTGAAATTCCCACCTTATCGACAAAATCGCAGACTTTCTACACAATAAACTTTTTTTTCTGATAGCCCCGAGGGATTTGCATTATTATTGGGCCAGTGCGCAGCCTTGCGCAGTTAACAACACCTTTTTTAGCCTCTGGGAAGGCCAAAAATGGGGTTTTTTCCCTAAGGATCGCACATATCGCGCTTTTCTACACAATAAACCTTTTTTTCTGATAGCCCCAAGGGATTTGCGTTATTATTAGGCCAGTGCGCAGCCTTGCGCAGCCTTGCGCAGTCAACAACACCTTTCTTAGCCTCTGGGAAGGCCAAAAATGAGGTTTTTTCCCTAAGGATCGCACATATCGCGCCTTCTTTGTGCCTTTGCACAAAAGGAATTTTTTTCGGATGGTCCCAGAGGGATTGAATGCATTTGGGACCTTTGTGCATGCAGCTGAGAGCGCCAATTAGCTTTTTTCTGCTTTTTGGGGCTAATTCAAGCCCTGAAAAAGTGCAGCACTTTTTAGTATCGCCAAATTCGATAAAAATAGTGCCAAATGGAATGTTTTTTGGTGCCGCAACGGGATCTGGGGTGCTTTTGTGCTGGGGCCGTTGCACCAAAACCAGCACTTTTTTGAGGGACCCACCCCACCCCTCTCAAAACTGAAATTCCCACCTTATCGACAAAATCGCAGACTTTCTACACAATAAACTTTTTTTTCTGATAGCCCCGAGGGATTTGCATTATTATTGGGCCAGTGCGCAGCCTTGCGCAGCCTTGCGCAGTTAACAACACCTTTTTTAGCCTCTGGGAAGGCCAAAAATGGGGTTTTTTCCCTAAGGATCGCACATATCGCGCTTTTCTACACAATAAACCTTTTTTTCTGATAGCCCCAAGGGATTTGCGTTATTATTAGGCCAGTGCGCAGCCTTGCGCAGCCTTGCGCAGTCAACAACACCTTTTTTAGCCTCTGGGAAGGCCAAAAATGAGGTTTTTTCCCTAAGGATCGCACATATCGCGCCTTCTTTGTGCCTTTGCACAAAAGGAATTTTTGTCGGATGGTCCCAGAGGGATTGAATGCATTTGGGACCTTTGTGCATGCAGCTGAGAGCGCCAATTAGCTTTTTTCTGCTTTTTGGGGCTAATTCAAGCCCTGAAAAAGTGCAGCACTTTTTAGTATCGCCAAATTCGATAAAAATAGTGCCAAATGGAATGTTTTTTGGTGCCGCAACGGGATCTGGGGTGCTTTTGTGCTGGGGCCGTTGCACCAAAACCAGCACTTTTTTGAGGGACCCACCCCACCCCTCTCAAAACTGAAATTCCCACCTTATCGACAAAATCGCAGACTTTCTACACAATAAACTTTTTTTTCTGATAGCCCCGAGGGATTTGCATTATTATTGGGCCAGTGCGCAGCCCTGCGCAGCCTTGCGCAGTTAACAACACCTTTTTTAGCCTCTGGGAAGGCCAAAAATGGGGTTTTTTCCCTAAGGATCGCACATATCGCGCTTTTCTACACAATAAACCTTTTTTTCTGATAGCCCCAAGGGATTTGCGTTATTATTAGGCCAGTGCGCAGCCTTGCGCAGCCTTGCGCAGTCAACAACACCTTTTTTAGCCTCTGGGAAGGCCAAAAATGAGGTTTTTTCCCTAAGGATCGCACATATCGCGCCTTCTTTGTGCCTTTGCACAAAAGGAATTTTTTTCGGATGGTCCCAGAGGGATTGAATGCATTTGGGACCTTTGTGCATGCAGCTGAGAGCGCCAATTAGCTTTTTTCTGCTTTTTGGGGCTAATTCAAGCCCTGAAAAAGTGCAGCACTTTTTAGTATCGCCAAATTCGATAAAAATAGTGCCAAATGGAATGTTTTTTGGTGCCGCAACGGGATCTGGGGTGCTTTTGTGCTGGGGCCGTTGCACCAAAACCAGCACTTTTTTGAGGGACCCACCCCACCCCTCTCAAAACTGAAATTCCCACCTTATCGACAAAATCGCAGACTTTCTACACAATAAACTTTTTTTTCTGATAGCCCCGAGGGATTTGCATTATTATTGGGCCAGTGCGCAGCCTTGCGCAGCCTTGCGCAGTTAACAACACCTTTTTTAGCCTCTGGGAAGGCCAAAAATGGGGTTTTTTCCCTAAGGATTGCACATATCGCGCTTTTCTACACAATAAACCTTTTTTTCTGATAGCCCCAAGGGATTTGCGTTATTATTAGGCCAGTGCGCAGCCTTGCGCAGCCTTGCGCAGTCAACAACACCTTTTTTAGCCTCTGGGAAGGCCAAAAATGAGGTTTTTTCCCTAAGGATCGCACATATCGCGCCTTCTTTGTGCCTTTGCACAAAAGGAATTTTTTTCGGATGGTCCCAGAGGGATTGAATGCATTTGGGACCTTTGTGCATGCAGCTGAGAGCGCCAATTAGCTTTTTTCTGCTTTTTGGGGCTAATTCAAGCCCTGAAAAAGTGCAGCACTTTTTAGTATCGCCAAATTCGATAAAAATAGTGCCAAATGGAATGTTTTTTGGTGCCGCAACGGGATCTGGGGTGCTTTTGTGCTGGGGCCGTTGCACCAAAACCAGCACTTTTTTGAGGGACCCACCCCACCCCTCTCAAAACTGAAATTCCCACCTTATCGACAAAATCGCAGACTTTCTACACAATAAACTTTTTTTTCTGATAGCCCCGAGGGATTTGCATTATTATTGGGCCAGTGCGCAGCCTTGCGCAGCCTTGCGCAGTTAACAACACCTTTTTTAGCCTCTGGGAAGGCCAAAAATGGGGTTTTTTCCCTAAGGATCGCACATATCGCGCTTTTCTACACAATAAACCTTTTTTTCTGATAGCCCCAAGGGATTTGCGTTATTATTAGGCCAGTGCGCAGCCTTGCGCAGCCTTGCGCAGTCAACAACACCTTTTTTAGCCTCTGGGAAGGCCAAAAATGAGGTTTTTTCCCTAAGGATCGCACATATCGCGCCTTCTTTGTGCCTTTGCACAAAAGGAATTTTTTTCGGATGGTCCCAGAGGGATTGAATGCATTTGGGACCTTTGTGCATGCAGCTGAGAGCGCCAATTAGCTTTTTTCTGCTTTTTGGGGCTAATTCAAGCCCTGAAAAAGTGCAGCACTTTTTAGTATCGCCAAATTCGATAAAAATAGTGCCAAATGGAATGTTTTTTGGTGCCGCAACGGGATCTGGGGTGCTTTTGTGCTGGGGCCGTTGCACCAAAACCAGCACTTTTTTGAGGGACCCACCCCACCCCTCTCAAAACTGAAATTCCCACCTTATCGACAAAATCGCAGACTTTCTACACAATAAACTTTTTTTTCTGATAGCCCCGAGGGATTTGCATTATTATTGGGCCAGTGCGCAGCCTTGCGCAGCCTTGCGCAGCCTTGCGCAGTTAACAACACCTTTTTTAGCCTCTGGGAAGGCCAAAAATGGGGTTTTTTCCCTAAGGATCGCACATATCGCGCTTTTCTACACAATAAACCTTTTTTTCTGATAGCCCCAAGGGATTTGCGTTATTATTAGGCCAGTGCGCAGCCTTGCGCAGCCTTGCGCAGTCAACAACACCTTTTTTAGCCTCTGGGAAGGCCAAAAATGAGGTTTTTTCCCTAAGGATCGCACATATCGCGCCTTCTTTGTGCCTTTGCACAAAAGGAATTTTTTTCGGATGGTCCCAGAGGGATTGAATGCATTTGGGACCTTTGTGCATGCAGCTGAGAGCGCCAATTGGCTTTTTTCTGCTTTTTGGGGCTAATTCAAGCCCTGAAAAAGTGCAGCACTTTTTAGTATCGCCAAATTCGATAAAAATAGTGCCAAATGGAATGTTTTTTGGTGCCGCAACGGGATCTGGGGTGCTTTTGTGCTGGGGCCGTTGCACCAAAACCAGCACTTTTTTGAGGGACCCACCCCACCCCTCTCAAAACTGAAATTCCCACCTTATCGACAAAATCGCAGACTTTCTACACAATAAACTTTTTTTTCTGATAGCCCCGAGGGATTTGCATTATTATTGGGCCAGTGCGCAGCCTTGCGCAGCCTTGCGCAGTTAACAACACCTTTTTTAGCCTCTGGGAAGGCCAAAAATGGGGTTTTTTCCCTAAGGATCGCACATATCGCGCTTTTCTACACAATAAACCTTTTTTTCTGATAGCCCCAAGGGATTTGCGTTATTATTAGGCCAGTGCGCAGCCTTGCGCAGCCTTGCGCAGTCAACAACACCTTTTTTAGCCTCTGGGAAGGCCAAAAATGAGGTTTTTTCCCTAAGGATCGCACATATCGCGCCTTCTTTGTGCCTTTGCACAAAAGGAATTTTTTTCGGATGGTCCCAGAGGGATTGAATGCATTTGGGACCTTTGTGCATGCAGCTGAGAGCGCCAATTAGCTTTTTTCTGCTTTTTGGGGCTAATTCAAGCCCTGAAAAAGTGCAGCACTTTTTAGTATCGCCAAATTCGATAAAAATAGTGCCAAATGGAATGTTTTTTGGTGCCGCAACGGGATCTGGGGTGCTTTTGTGCTGGGGCCGTTGCACCAAAACCAGCACTTTTTTGAGGGACCCACCCCACCCCTCTCAAAACTGAAATTCCCACCTTATCGACAAAATCGCAGACTTTCTACACAATAAACTTTTTTTTCTGATAGCCCCGAGGGATTTGCATTATTATTGGGCCAGTGCGCAGCCTTGGGCAGCCTTGCGCAGTTAACAACACCTTTTTTAGCCTCTGGGAAGGCCAAAAATGGGGTTTTTTCCCTAAGGATCGCACATATCGCGCTTTTCTACACAATAAACCTTTTTTTCTGATAGCCCCAAGGGATTTGCGTTATTATTAGGCCAGTGCGCAGCCTTGCGCAGCCTTGCGCAGTCAACAACACCTTTTTTAGCCTCTGGGAAGGCCAAAAATGAGGTTTTTTCCCTAAGGATCGCACATATCGCGCCTTCTTTGTGCCTTTGCACAAAAGGAATTTTTTTCGGATGGTCCCAGAGGGATTGAATGCATTTGGGACCTTTGTGCATGCAGCTGAGAGCGCCAATTAGCTTTTTTCTGCTTTTTGGGGCTAATTCAAGCCCTGAAAAAGTGCAGCACTTTTTAGTATCGCCAAATTCGATAAAAATAGTGCCAAATGGAATGTTTTTTGGTGCCGCAACGGGATCTGGGGTGCTTTTGTGCTGGGGCCGTTGCACCAAAACCAGCACTTTTTTGAGGGACCCACCCCACCCCTCTCAAAACTGAAATTCCCACCTTATCGACAAAATCGCAGACTTTCTACACAATAAACTTTTTTTTCTGATAGCCCCGAGGGATTTGCATTATTATTGGGCCAGTGCGCAGCCTTGCGCAGCCTTGCGCAGTTAACAACACCTTTTTTAGCCTCTGGGAAGGCCAAAAATGGGGTTTTTTCCCTAAGGATCGCACATATCGCGCTTTTCTACACAATAAACCTTTTTTTCTGATAGCCCCAAGGGATTTGCGTTATTATTAGGCCAGTGCGCAGCCTTGCGCAGCCTTGCGCAGTCAACAACACCTTTTTTAGCCTCTGGGAAGGCCAAAAATGAGGTTTTTTCCCTAAGGATCGCACATATCGCGCCTTCTTTGTGCCTTTGCACAAAAGGAATTTTTTTCGGATGGTCCCAGAGGGATTGAATGCATTTGGGACCTTTGTGCATGCAGCTGAGAGCGCCAATTAGCTTTTTTCTGCTTTTTGGGGCTAATTCAAGCCCTGAAAAAGTGCAGCACTTTTTAGTATCGCCAAATTCGATAAAAATAGTGCCAAATGGAATGTTTTTTGGTGCCGCAACGGGATCTGGGGTGCTTTTGTGCTGGGGCCGTTGCACCAAAACCAGCACTTTTTTGAGGGACCCACCCCACCCCTCTCAAAACTGAAATTCCCACCTTATCGACAAAATCGCAGACTTTCTACACAATAAACTTTTTTTTCTGATAGCCCCGAGGGATTTGCATTATTATTGGGCCAGTGCGCAGCCTTGCGCAGCCTTGCGCAGTTAACAACACCTTTTTTAGCCTCTGGGAAGGCCAAAAATGGGGTTTTTTCCCTAAGGATCGCACATATCGCGCTTTTCTACACAATAAACCTTTTTTTCTGATAGCCCCAAGGGATTTGCGTTATTATTAGGCCAGTGCGCAGCCTTGCGCAGCCTTGCGCAGTCAACAACACCTTTTTTAGCCTCTGGGAAGGCCAAAAATGAGGTTTTTTCCCTAAGGATCGCACATATCGCGCCTTCTTTGTGCCTTTGCACAAAAGGAATTTTTTTCGGATGGTCCCAGAGGGATTGAATGCATTTGGGACCTTTGTGCATGCAGCTGAGAGCGCCAATTAGCTTTTTTCTGCTTTTTGGGGCTAATTCAAGCCCTGAAAAAGTGCAGCACTTTTTAGTATCGCCAAATTCGATAAAAATAGTGCCAAATGGAATGTTTTTTGGTGCCGCAACGGGATCTGGGGTGCTTTTGTGCTGGGGCCGTTGCACCAAAACCAGCACTTTTTTGAGGGACCCACCCCACCCCTCTCAAAACTGAAATTCCCACCTTATCGACAAAATCGCAGACTTTCTACACAATAAACTTTTTTTTCTGATAGCCCCGAGGGATTTGCATTATTATTGGGCCAGTGCGCAGCCTTGCGCAGCCTTGCGCAGTTAACAACACCTTTTTTAGCCTCTGGGAAGGCCAAAAATGGGGTTTTTTCCCTAAGGATCGCACATATCGCGCTTTTCTACACAATAAACCTTTTTTTCTGATAGCCCCAAGGGATTTGCGTTATTATTAGGCCAGTGCGCAGCCTTGCGCAGCCTTGCGCAGTCAACAACACCTTTTTTAGCCTCTGGGAAGGCCAAAAATGAGGTTTTTTCCCTAAGGATCGCACATATCGCGCCTTCTTTGTGCCTTTGCACAAAAGGAATTTTTTTCGGATGGTCCCAGAGGGATTGAATGCATTTGGGACCTTTGTGCATGCAGCTGAGAGCGCCAATTAGCTTTTTTCTGCTTTTTGGGGCTAATTCAAGCCCTGAAAAAGTGCAGCACTTTTTAGTATCGCCAAATTCGATAAAAATAGTGCCAAATGGAATGTTTTTTGGTGCCGCAACGGGATCTGGGGTGCTTTTGTGCTGGGGCCGTTGCACCAAAACCAGCACTTTTTTGAGGGACCCACCCCACCCCTCTCAAAACTGAAATTCCCACCTTATCGACAAAATCGCAGACTTTCTACACAATAAACTTTTTTTTCTGATAACCCCGAGGGATTTGCATTATTATTGGGCCAGTGCGCAGCCTTGCGCAGCCTTGCGCAGTTAACAACACCTTTTTTAGCCTCTGGGAAGGCCAAAAATGGGGTTTTTTCCCTAAGGATCGCACATATCGCGCTTTTCTACACAATAAACCTTTTTTTCTGATAGCCCCAAGGGATTTGCGTTATTATTAGGCCAGTGCGCAGCCTTGCGCAGCCTTGCGCAGCCTTGCGCAGCCTTGCGCAGCCTTGCGCAGTCAACAACACCTTTTTTAGCCTCTGGGAAGGCCAAAAATGAGGTTTTTTCCCTAAGGATCGCACATATCGCGCCTTCTTTGTGCCTTTGCACAAAAGGAATTTTTTTCGGATGGTCCCAGAGGGATTGAATGCATTTGGGACCTTTGTGCATGCAGCTGAGAGCGCCAATTAGCTTTTTTCTGCTTTTTGGGGCTAATTCAAGCCCTGAAAAAGTGCAGCACTTTTTAGTATCGCCAAATTCGATAAAAATAGTGCCAAATGGAATGTTTTTTGGTGCCGCAACGGGATCTGGGGTGCTTTTGTGCTGGGGCCGTGGCACCAAAACCAGCACTTTTTTGAGGGACCCACCCCACCCCTCTCAAAACTGAAATTCCCACCTTATCGACAAAATCGCAGACTTTCTACACAATAAACTTTTTTTTTCTGATAGCCCCGAGGGATTTGCATTATTATTGGGCCAGTGCGCAGCCTTGCGCAGACTTGCGCAGTTAACAACACCTTTTTTAGCCTCTGGGAAGGCCAAAAATGGGGTTTTTTCCCTAAGGATCGCACATATCGCGCTTTTCTACACAATAAACCTTTTTTTCTGATAGCCCCAAGGGATTTGCGTTATTATTAGGCCAGTGCGCAGCCTTGCGCAGCCTTGCGCAGTCAACAACACCTTTTTTAGCCTCTGGGAAGGCCAAAAATGAGGTTTTTTCCCTAAGGATCGCACATATCGCGCCTTCTTTGTGCCTTTGCACAAAAGGAATTTTTTTCGGATGGTCCCAGAGGGATTGAATGCATTTGGGACCTTTGTGCATGCAGCTGAGAGCGCCAATTAGCTTTTTTCTGCTTTTTGGGGCTAATTCAAGCCCTGAAAAAGTGCAGCACTTTTTAGTATCGCCAAATTCGATAAAAATAGTGCCAAATGGAATGTTTTTTGGTGCCGCAACGGGATCTGGGGTGCTTTTGTGCTGGGGCCGTTGCACCAAAACCAGCACTTTTTTGAGGGACCCACCCCACTCCTCTCAAAACTGAAATTCCCACCTTATCGACAAAATCGCAGACTTTCTACACAATAAACTTTTTTTTCTGATAGCCCCGAGGGATTTGCATTATTATTGGGCCAGTGCGCAGCCTTGCGCAGCCTTGCGCAGTTAACAACACCTTTTTTAGCCTCTGGGAAGGCCAAAAATGGGGTTTTTTCCCTAAGGATCGCACATATCGCGCTTTTCTACACAATAAACCTTTTTTTCTGATAGCCCCAAGGGATTTGCGTTATTATTAGGCCAGTGCGCAGCCTTGCGCAGCCTTGCGCAGTCAACAACACCTTTTTTAGCCTCTGGGAAGGCCAAAAATGAGGTTTTTTCCCTAAGGATCGCACATATCGCGCCTTCTTTGTGCCTTTGCACAAAAGGAATTTTTTTCGGATGGTCCCAGAGGGATTGAATGCATTTGGGACCTTTGTGCATGCAGCTGAGAGCGCCAATTAGCTTTTTTCTGCTTTTTGGGGCTAATTCAAGCCCTGAAAAAGTGCAGCACTTTTTAGTATCGCCAAATTCGATAAAAATAGTGCCAAATGGAATGTTTTTTGGTGCCGCAACGGGATCTGGGGTGCTTTTGTGCTGGGGCCGTTGCACCAAAACCAGCACTTTTTTGAGGGACCCACCCCACCCCTCTCAAAACTGAAATTCCCACCTTATCGACAAAATCGCAGACTTTCTACACAATAAACTTTTTTTTCTGATAGCCCCGAGGGATTTGCATTATTATTGGGCCAGTGCGCAGCCTTGCGCAGCCTTGCGCAGTTAACAACACCTTTTTTAGCCTCTGGGAAGGCCAAAAATGGGGTTTTTTCCCTAAGGATCGCACATATCGCGCTTTTCTACACAATAAACCTTTTTTTCTGATAGCCCCAAGGGATTTGCGTTATTATTAGGCCAGTGCGCAGCCTTGCGCAGCCTTGCGCAGTCAACAACACCTTTTTTAGCCTCTGGGAAGGCCAAAAATGAGGTTTTTTCCCTAAGGATCGCACATATCGCGCCTTCTTTGTGCCTTTGCACAAAAGGAATTTTTTTCGGATGGTCCCAGAGGGATTGAATGCATTTGGGACCTTTGTGCATGCAGCTGAGAGCGCCAATTAGCTTTTTTCTGCTTTTTGGGGCTAATTCAAGCCCTGAAAAAGTGCAGCACTTTTTAGTATCGCCAAATTCGATAAAAATAGTGCCAAATGGAATGTTTTTTGGTGCCGCAACGGGATCTGGGGTGCTTTTGTGCTGGGGCCGTTGCACCAAAACCAGCACTTTTTTGAGGGACCCACCCCACCCCTCTCAAAACTGAAATTCCCACCTTATCGACAAAATCGCAGACTTTCTACACAATAAACTTTTTTTTCTGATAGCCCCGAGGGATTTGCATTATTATTGGGCCAGTGCGCAGCCTTGCGCAGCCTTGCGCAGTTAACAACACCTTTTTTAGCCTCTGGGAAGGCCAAAAATGGGGTTTTTTCCCTAAGGATCGCACATATCGCGCTTTTCTACACAATAAACCTTTTTTTCTGATAGCCCCAAGGGATTTGCGTTATTATTAGGCCAGTGCGCAGCCTTGCGCAGCCTTGCGCAGTCAACAACACCTTTTTTAGCCTCTGGGAAGGCCAAAAATGGGGTTTTTTCCCTAAGGATCGCACATATCGCGCCTTCTTTGTGCCTTTGCACAAAAGGAATTTTTTTCGGATGGTCCCAGAGGGATTGAATGCATTTGGGACCTTTGTGCATGCAGCTGAGAGCGCCAATTAGCTTTTTTCTGCTTTTTGGGGCTAATTCAAGCCCTGAAAAAGTGCAGCACTTTTTAGTATCGCCAAATTCGATAAAAATAGTGCCAAATGGAATGTTTTTTGGTGCCGCAACGGGATCTGGGGTGCTTTTGTGCTGGGGCCGTTGCACCAAAACCAGCATTTTTTTGGGGACCCACCCCACCCCTCTCAAAACTGAAATTCCCACCTTATCGACAAAATCGCAGACTTTCTACACAATAAACTTTTTTTTCTGATAGCCCCGAGGGATTTGCATTATTATTGGGCCAGTGCGCAGCCTTGCGCAGCCTTGCGCAGTTAACAACACCTTTTTTAGCCTCTGGGAAGGCCAAAAATGGGGTTTTTTTCCTAAGGATCGCACATATCGCGCTTTTCTACACAATAAACCTTTTTTTCTGATAGCCCCAAGGGATTTGCGTTATTATTAGGCCAGTGCGCAGCCTTGCGCAGCCTTGCGCAGTCAACAACACCTTTTTTAGCCTCTGGGAAGGCCAAAAATGAGGTTTTTTCCCTAAGGATCGCACATATCGCGCCTTCTTTGTGCCTTTGCACAAAAGGAATTTTTTCGGATGGTCCCAGAGGGATTGAATGCATTTGGGACCTTTGTGCATGCAGCTGAGAGCGCCAATTAGCTTTTTTCTGCTTTTTGGGGCTAATTCAAGCCCTGAAAAAGTGCAGCACTTTTTAGTATCGCCAAATTCGATAAAAATAGTGCCAAATGGAATGTTTTTTGGTGCCGCAACGGGATCTGGGGTGCTTTTGTGCTGGGGCCGTTGCACCAAAACCAGCACTTTTTTGAGGGACCCACCCCACCCCTCTCAAAACTGAAATTCCCACCTTATCGACAAAATCGCAGACTTTCTACACAATAAACTTTTTTTTCTGATAGCCCCGAGGGATTTGCATTATTATTGGGCCAGTGCGCAGCCTTGCGCAGCCTTGCGCAGTTAACAACACCTTTTTTAGCCTCTGGGAAGGCCAAAAATGGGGTTTTTTCCCTAAGGATCGCAAATATCGCGCTTTTCTACACAATAAACCTTTTTTTCTGATAGCCCCAAGGGATTTGCGTTATTATTAGGCCAGTGCGCAGCCTTGCGCAGCCTTGCGCAGTCAACAACACCTTTTTTAGCCTCTGGGAAGGCCAAAAATGAGGTTTTTTCCCTAAGGATCGCACATATCGCGCCTTCTTTGTGCCTTTGCACAAAAGGAATTTTTTTCGGATGGTCCCAGAGGGATTGAATGCATTTGGGACCTTTGTGCATGCAGCTGAGAGCGCCAATTAGCTTTTTTCTGCTTTTTGGGGCTAATTCAAGCCCTGAAAAAGTGCAGCACTTTTTAGTATCGCCAAATTCGATAAAAATAGTGCCAAATGGAATGTTTTTTGGTGCCGCAACGGGATCTGGGGTGCTTTTGTGCTGGGGCCGTTGCACCAAAACCAGCACTTTTTTGAGGGACCCACCCCACCCCTCTCAAAACTGAAATTCCCACCTTATCGACAAAATCGCAGACTTTCTACACAATAAACTTTTTTTTCTGATAGCCCCGAGGGATTTGCATTATTATTGGGCCAGTGCGCAGCCTTGCGCAGCCTTGCGCAGTTAACAACACCTTTTTTAGCCTCTGGGAAGGCCAAAAATGGGGTTTTTTCCCTAAGGATCGCACATATCGCGCTTTTCTACACAATAAACCTTTTTTTCTGATAGCCCCAAGGGATTTGCGTTATTATTAGGCCAGTGCGCAGCCTTGCGCAGCCTTGCGCAGTCAACAACACCTTTTTTAGCCTCTGGGAAGGCCAAAAATGAGGTTTTTTCCCTAAGGATCGCACATATCGCGCCTTCTTTGTGCCTTTGCACAAAAGGAATTTTTTTCGGATGGTCCCAGAGGGATTGAATGCATTTGGGACCTTTGTGCATGCAGCTGAGAGCGCCAATTAGCTTTTTTCTGCTTTTTGGGGCTAATTCAAGCCCTGAAAAAGTGCAGCACTTTTTAGTATCGCCAAATTCGATAAAAATAGTGCCAAATGGAATGTTTTTTGGTGCCGCAACGGGATCTGGGGTGCTTTTGTGCTGGGGCCGTTGCACCAAAACCAGCACTTTTTTGAGGGACCCACCCCACCCCTCTCAAAACTGAAATTCCCACCTTATCGACAAAATCGCAGACTTTCTACACAATAAACTTTTTTTTCTGATAGCCCCGAGGGATTTGCATTATTATTGGGCCAGTGCGCAGCCTTGCGCAGCCTTGCGCAGTTAACAACACCTTTTTTAGCCTCTGGGAAGGCCAAAAATGGGGTTTTTTCCCTAAGGATCGCACATATCGCGCTTTTCTACACAATAAACCTTTTTTTCTGATAGCCCCAAGGGATTTGCGTTATTATTAGGCCAGTGCGCAGCCTTGCACAGCCTTGCGCAGTCAACAACACCTTTTTTAGCCACTGGGAAGGCCAAAAATGAGGTTTTTTCCCTAAGGATCGCACATATCGCGCCTTCTTTGTGCCTTTGCACAACAGGAATTTTTTTCGGATGGTCCCAGAGGGATTGAATGCATTTGGGACCTTTGTGCATGCAGCTGAGAGCGCCAATTAGCTTTTTTCTGCTTTTTGGGGCTAATTCAAGCCCTGAAAAAGTGCAGCACTTTTTAGTATCGCCAAATTCGATAAAAATAGTGCCAAATGGAATGTTTTTTGGTGCCGCAACGGGATCTGGGGTGCTTTTGTGCTGGGGCCGTTGCACCAAAACCAGCACTTTTTTGAGGGACCCACCCCACCCCTCTCAAAACTGAAATTCCCACCTTATCGACAAAATCGCAGACTTTCTACACAATAAACTTTTTTTTTCTGATAGCCCCGAGGGATTTGCATTATTATTGGGCCAGTGCGCAGCCTATCGCAGACTTGCGCAGTTAACAACACCTTTTTTAGCCTCTGGGAAGGCCAAAAATGGGGTTTTTTCCCTAAGGATCGCACATATCGCGCTTTTCTACACAATAAACCTTTTTTTCTGATAGCCCCAAGGGATTTGCGTTATTATTAGGCCAGTGCGCAGCCTTGCGCAGCCTTGCGCAGTCAACAACACCTTTTTTAGCCTCTGGGAAGGCCAAAAATGAGGTTTTTTCCCTAAGGATCGCACATATCGCGCCTTCTTTGTGCCTTTGCACAAAAGGAATTTTTTTCGGATGGTCCCAGAGGGATTGAATGCATTTGGGACCTTTGTGCATGCAGCTGAGAGCGCCAATTAGCTTTTTTCTGCTTTTTGGGGCTAATTCAAGCCCTGAAAAAGTGCAGCACTTTTTAGTATCGCCAAATTCGATAAAAATAGTGCCAAATGGAATGTTTTTTGGTGCCGCAACGGGATCTGGGGTGCTTTTGTGCTGGGGCCGTTGCACCAAAACCAGCACTTTTTTGAGGGACCCACCCCACCCCTCTCAAAACTGAAATTCCCACCTTATCGACAAAATCGCAGACTTTCTACACAATAAACTTTTTTTTCTGATAGCCCCGAGGGATTTGCATTATTATTGGGCCAGTGCGCAGCCTTGCGCAGCCTTGCGCAGTTAACAACACCTTTTTTAGCCTCTGGGAAGGCCAAAAATGGGTTTTTTTCCCTAAGGATCGCACATATCGCGCTTTTCTACACAATAAACCTTTTTTTCTGATAGCCCCAAGGGATTTGCGTTATTATTAGGCCAGTGCGCAGCCTTGCGCAGCCTTGCGCAGTCAACAACACCTTTTTTAGCCTCTGGGAAGGCCAAAAATGAGGTTTTTTCCCTAAGGATCGCACATATCGCGCCTTCTTTGTGCCTTTGCACAAAAGGAATTTTTTTCGGATGGTCCCAGAGGGATTGAATGCATTTGGGACCTTTGTGCATGCAGCTGAGAGCGCCAATTAGCTTTTTTCTGCTTTTTGGGGCTAATTCAAGCCCTGAAAAAGTGCAGCACTTTTTAGTATCGCCAAATTCGATAAAAATAGTGCCAAATGGAATGTTTTTTGGTGCCGCAACGGGATCTGGGGTGCTTTTGTGCTGGGGCCGTTGCACCAAAACCAGCACTTTTTTGAGGGACCCACCCCACCCCTCTCAAAACTGAAATTCCCACCTTATCGACAAAATCGCAGACTTTCTACACAATAAACTTTTTTTTCTGATAGCCCCGAGGGATTTGCATTATTATTGGGCCAGTGCGCAGCCTTGCGCAGCCTTGCGCAGTTAACAACACCTTTTTTAGCCTCTGGGAAGGCCAAAAATGGGGTTTTTTCCCTAAGGATCGCACATATCGCGCTTTTCTACACAATAAACCTTTTTTTCTGATAGCCCCAAGGGATTTGCGTTATTATTAGGCCAGTGCGCAGCCTTGCGCAGCCTTGCGCAGTCAACAACACCTTTTTTAGCCTCTGGGAAGGCCAAAAATGAGGTTTTTTCCCTAAGGATCGCACATATCGCGCCTTCTTTGTGCCTTTGCACAAAAGGAATTTTTTTCGGATGGTCCCAGAGGGATTGAATGCATTTGGGACCTTTGTGCATGCAGCTGAGAGCGCCAATTAGCTTTTTTCTGCTTTTTGGGGCTAATTCAAGCCCTGAAAAAGTGCAGCACTTTTTAGTATCGCCAAATTCGATAAAAATAGTGCCAAATGGAATGTTTTTTGGTGCCGCAACGGGATCTGGGGTGCTTTTGTGCTGGGGCCGTTGCACCAAAACCAGCACTTTTTTGAGGGACCCACCCCACCCCTCTCAAAACTGAAATTCCCACCTTATCGACAAAATCGCAGACTTTCTACACAATAAACTTTTTTTTTCTGATAGCCCCGAGGGATTTGCATTATTATTGGGCCAGTGCGCAGCCTTGCGCAGCCTTGCGCAGTTAACAACACCTTTTTTAGCCTCTGGGAAGGCCAAAAATGGGGTTTTTTCCCTAAGGATCGCACATATCGCGCTTTTCTACACAATAAACCTTTTTTTCTGATAGCCCCAAGGGATTTGCGTTATTATTAGGCCAGTGCGCAGCCTTGCACAGCCTTGCGCAGTCAACAACACCTTTTTTAGCCACTGGGAAGGCCAAAAATGAGGTTTTTTCCCTAAGGATCGCACATATCGCGCCTTCTTTGTGCCTTTGCACAAAAGGAATTTTTTTCGGATGGTCCCAGAGGGATTGAATGCATTTGGGACCTTTGTGCATGCAGCTGAGAGCGCCAATTAGCTTTTTTCTGCTTTTTGGGGCTAATTCAAGCCCTGAAAAGTGCAGCACTTTTTAGTATCGCCAAATTCGATAAAAATAGTGCCAAATGGAATGTTTTTTGGTGCCGCAACGGGATCTGGGGTGCTTTTGTGCTGGGGCCGTTGCACCAAAACCAGCACTTTTTTGAGGGACCCACCCCACCCCTCTCAAAACTGAAATTCCCACCTTATCGACAAAATCGCAGACTTTCTACACAATAAACTTTTTTTTCTGATAGCCCCGAGGGATTTGCATTATTATTGGGCCAGTGCGCAGCCTTGCGCAGCCTTGCGCAGCCTTGCGCAGCCTTGCGCAGCCTTGCGCAGTTAACAACACCTTTTTTAGCCTCTGGGAAGGCCAAAAATGGGGTTTTTTCCCTAAGGATCGCACATATCGCGCTTTTCTACACAATAAACCTTTTTTTCTGATAGCCCCAAGGGATTTGCGTTATTATTAGGCCAGTGCGCAGCCTTGCGCAGCCTTGCGCAGTCAACAACACCTTTTTTAGCCTCTGGGAAGGCCAAAAATGAGGTTTTTTCCCTAAGGATCGCACATATCGCGCCTTCTTTGTGCCTTTGCACAAAAGGAATTTTTTTCGGATGGTCCCAGAGGGATTGAATGCATTTGGGACCTTTGTGCATGCAGCTGAGAGCGCCAATTAGCTTTTTTCTGCTTTTTGGGGCTAATTCAAGCCCTGAAAAAGTGCAGCACTTTTTAGTATCGCCAAATTCGATAAAAATAGTGCCAAATGGAATGTTTTTTGGTGCCGCAACGGGATCTGGGGTGCTTTTGTGCTGGGGCCGTTGCACCAAAACCAGCACTTTTTTGAGGGACCCACCCCACCCCTCTCAAAACTGAAATTCCCACCTTATCGACAAAATCGCAGACTTTCTACACAATAAACTTTTTTTTCTGATAGCCCCGAGGGATTTGCATTATTATTGGGCCAGTGCGCAGCCTTGCGCAGCCTTGCGCAGCCTTGCGCAGCCTTGCGCAGCCTTGCGCAGTTAACAACACCTTTTTTAGCCTCTGGGAAGGCCAAAAATGGGGTTTTTTCCCTAAGGATCGCACATATCGCGCTTTTCTACACAATAAACCTTTTTTTCTGATAGCCCCAAGGGATTTGCGTTATTATTAGGCCAGTGCGCAGCCTTGCGCAGCCTTGCGCAGTCAACAACACCTTTTTTAGCCTCTGGGAAGGCCAAAAATGAGGTTTTTTCCCTAAGGATCGCACATATCGCGCCTTCTTTGTGCCTTTGCACAAAAGGAATTTTTTTCGGATGGTCCCAGAGGGATTGAATGCATTTGGGACCTTTGTGCATGCAGCTGAGAGCGCCAATTAGCTTTTTTCTGCTTTTTGGGGCTAATTCAAGCCCTGAAAAAGTGCAGCACTTTTTAGTATCGCCAAATTCGATAAAAATAGTGCCAAATGGAATGTTTTTTGGTGCCGCAACGGGATCTGGGGTGCTTTTGTGCTGGGGCCGTTGCACCAAAACCAGCACTTTTTTGAGGGACCCACCCCACCCCTCTCAAAACTGAAATTCCCACCTTATCGACAAAATCGCAGACTTTCTACACAATAAACTTTTTTTTCTGATAGCCCCGAGGGATTTGCATTATTATTGGGCCAGTGCGCAGCCTTGCGCAGCCTTGCGCAGTTAACAACACCTTTTTTAGCCTCTGGGAAGGCCAAAAATGGGGTTTTTTCCCTAAGGATCGCACATATCGCGCTTTTCTACACAATAAACCTTTTTTTCTGATAGCCCCAAGGGATTTGCGTTATTATTAGGCCAGTGCGCAGCCTTGCGCAGCCTTGCGCAGTCAACAACACCTTTTTTAGCCTCTGGGAAGGCCAAAAATGAGGTTTTTTCCCTAAGGATCGCACATATCGCGCCTTCTTTGTGCCTTTGCACAAAAGGAATTTTTTTCGGATGGTCCCAGAGGGATTGAATGCATTTGGGACCTTTGTGCATGCAGCTGAGAGCGCCAATTAGCTTTTTTCTGCTTTTTGGGGCTAATTCAAGCCCTGAAAAAGTGCAGCACTTTTTAGTATCGCCAAATTCGATAAAAATAGTGCCAAATGGAATGTTTTTTGGTGCCGCAACGGGATCTGGGGTGCTTTTGTGCTGGGGCCGTTGCACCAAAACCAGCACTTTTTTGAGGGACCCACCCCACCCCTCTCAAAACTGAAATTCCCACCTTATCGACAAAATCGCAGACTTTCTACACAATAAACTTTTTTTTCTGATAGCCCCGAGGGATTTGCATTATTATTGGGCCAGTGCGCAGCCTTGCGCAGCCTTGCGCAGTTAACAACACCTTTTTTAGCCTCTGGGAAGGCCAAAAATGGGGTTTTTTCCCTAAGGATCGCACATATCGCGCTTTTCTACACAATAAACCTTTTTTTCTGATAGCCCCAAGGGATTTGCGTTATTATTAGGCCAGTGCGCAGCCTTGCGCAGCCTTGCGCAGTCAACAACACCTTTTTTAGCCTCTGGGAAGGCCAAAAATGAGGTTTTTTCCCTAAGGATCGCACATATCGCGCCTTCTTTGTGCCTTTGCACAAAAGGAATTTTTTTCGGATGGTCCCAGAGGGATTGAATGCATTTGGGACCTTTGTGCATGCAGCTGAGAGCGCCAATTAGCTTTTTTCTGCTTTTTGGGGCTAATTCAAGCCCTGAAAAAGTGCAGCACTTTTTAGTATCGCCAAATTCGATAAAAATAGTGCCAAATGGAATGTTTTTTGGTGCCGCAACGGGATCTGGGGTGCTTTTGTGCTGGGGCCGTTGCACCAAAACCAGCACTTTTTTGAGGGACCAACCCCACCCCTCTCAAAACTGAAATTCCCACCTTATCGACAAAATCGCAGACTTTCTACACAATAAACTTTTTTTTCTGATAGCCCCGAGGGATTTGCATTATTATTGGGCCAGTGCACAGCCTTGCGCAGCCTTGCGCAGTTAACAACACCTTTTTTAGCCTCTGGGAAGGCCAAAAATGGGGTTTTTTCCCTAAGAATCGCACATATCGCGCTTTTCTACACAATAAACCTTTTTTTCTGATAGCCCCAAGGGATTTGCGTTATTATTAGGCCAGTGCGCAGCCTTGCGCAGCCTTGCGCAGTCAACAACACCTTTTTTAGCCTCTGGGAAGGCCAAAAATGAGGTTTTTTCCCTAAGGATCGCACATATCGCGCCTTCTTTGTGCCTTTGCACAAAAGGAATTTTTTTCGGATGGTCCCAGAGGGATTGAATGCATTTGGGACCTTTGTGCATGCAGCTGAGAGCGCCAATTAGCTTTTTTCTGCTTTTTGGGGCTAATTCAAGCCCTGAAAAAGTGCAGCACTTTTTAGTATCGCCAAATTCGATAAAAATAGTGCCAAATGGAATGTTTTTTGGTGCTGCAACGGGATCTGGGGTGCTTTTGTGCTGGGGCCGTTGCACCAAAACCAGCACTTTTTTGAGGGACCCACCCCACCCCTCTCAAAACTGAAATTCCCACCTTATCGACAAAATCGCAGACTTTCTACACAATAAACTTTTTTTTCTGATAGCCCCGAGGGATTTGCATTATTATTGGGCCAGTGCGCAGCCTTGCGCAGCCTTGCGCAGTTAACAACACCTTTTTTAGCCTCTGGGAAGGCCAAAAATGGGGTTTTTTCCCTAAGGATCGCACATATCGCGCTTTTCTACACAATAAACCTTTTTTTCTGATAGCCCCAAGGGATTTGCGTTATTATTAGGCCAGTGCGCAGCCTTGCGCAGCCTTGCGCAGTCAACAACACCTTTTTTAGCCTCTGGGAAGGCCAAAAATGAGGTTTTTTCCCTAAGGATCGCACATATCGCGCCTTCTTTGTGCCTTTGCACAAAAGGAATTTTTTTCGGATGGTCCCAGAGGGATTGAATGCATTTGGGACCTTTGTGCATGCAGCTGAGAGCGCCAATTAGCTTTTTTCTGCTTTTTGGGGCTAATTCAAGCCCTGAAAAAGTGCAGCACTTTTTAGTATCGCCAAATTCGATAAAAATAGTGCCAAATGGAATGTTTTTTGGTGCCGCAACGGGATCTGGGGTGCTTTTGTGCTGGGGCCGTTGCACCAAAACCAGCACTTTTTTGAGGGACCCACCCCACCCCTCTCAAAACTGAAATTCCCACCTTATCGACAAAATCGCAGACTTTCTACACAATAAACTTTTTTTTCTGATAGCCCCGAGGGATTTGCATTATTATTGGGCCAGTGCGCAGCCTTGCGCAGCCTTGCGCAGTTAACAACACCTTTTTTAGCCTCTGGGAAGGCCAAAAATGGGGTTTTTTCCCTAAGGATCGCACATATCGCGCTTTTCTACACAATAAACCTTTTTTTCTGATAGCCCCAAGGGATTTGCGTTATTATTAGGCCAGTGCGCAGCCTTGCGCAGCCTTGCGCAGTCAACAACACCTTTTTTAGCCTCTGGGAAGGCCAAAAATGAGGTTTTTTCCCTAAGGATCGCACATATCGCGCTTTTCTACACAATAAACCTTTTTTTCTGATAGCCCCAAGGGATTTGCGTTATTATTAGGCCAGTGCGCAGCCTTGCGCAGCCTTGCGCAGTCAACAACACCTTTTTTAGCCTCTGGGAAGGCCAAAAATGAGGTTTTTTCCCTAAGGATCGCACATATCGCGCCTTCTTTGTGCCTTTGCACAAAAGGAATTTTTTTCGGATGGTCCCAGAGGGATTGAATGCATTTGGGACCTTTGTGCATGCAGCTGAGAGCGCCAATTAGCTTTTTTCTGCTTTTTGGGGCTAATTCAAGCCCTGAAAAAGTGCAGCACTTTTTAGTATCGCCAAATTCGATAAAAATAGTGCCAAATGGAATGTTTTTTGGTGCCGCAACGGGATCTGGGGTGCTTTTGTGCTGGGGCCGTTGCACCAAAACCAGCACTTTTTTGAGGGACCCACCCCACCCCTCTCAAAACTGAAATTCCCACCTTATCGACAAAATCGCAGACTTTCTACACAATAAACTTTTTTTTCTGATAGCCCCGAGGGATTTGCATTATTATTGGGCCAGTGCGCAGCCTTGCGCAGCCTTGCGCAGTTAACAACACCTTTTTTAGCCTCTGGGAAGGCCAAAAATGGGGTTTTTTCCCTAAGGATCGCACATATCGCGCTTTTCTACACAATAAACCTTTTTTTCTGATAGCCCCAAGGGATTTGCGTTATTATTAGGCCAGTGCGCAGCCTTGCGCAGCCTTGCGCAGTCAACAACACCTTTTTTAGCCTCTGGGAAGGCCAAAAATGAGGTTTTTTCCCTAAGGATCGCACATATCGCGCCTTCTTTGTGCCTTTGCACAAAAGGAATTTTTTTCGGATGGTCCCAGAGGGATTGAATGCATTTGGGACCTTTGTGCATGCAGCTGAGAGCGCCAATTAGCTTTTTTCTGCTTTTTGGGGCTAATTCAAGCCCTGAAAAAGTGCAGCACTTTTTAGTATCGCCAAATTCGATAAAAATAGTGCCAAATGGAATGTTTTTTGGTGCCGCAACGGGATCTGGGGTGCTTTTGTGCTGGGGCCGTTGCACCAAAACCAGCACTTTTTTGAGGGACCCACCCCACCCCTCTCAAAACTGAAATTCCCACCTTATCGACAAAATCGCAGACTTTCTACACAATAAACTTTTTTTTCTGATAGCCCCGAGGGATTTGCATTATTATTGGGCCAGTGCGCAGCCTTGCGCAGCCTTGCGCAGTTAACAACACCTTTTTTAGCCTCTGGGAAGGCCAAAAATGGGGTTTTTTCCCTAAGGATCGCACATATCGCGCTTTTCTACACAATAAACCTTTTTTTCTGATAGCCCCAAGGGATTTGCGTTATTATTAGGCCAGTGCGCAGCCTTGCGCAGCCTTGCGCAGTCAACAACACCTTTTTTAGCCTCTGGGAAGGCCAAAAATGAGGTTTTTTCCCTAAGGATCGCACATATCGCGCCTTCTTTGTGCCTTTGCACAAAAGGAATTTTTTTCGGATGGTCCCAGAGGGATTGAATGCATTTGGGACCTTTGTGCATGCAGCTGAGAGCGCCAATTAGCTTTTTTCTGCTTTTTGGGGCTAATTCAAGCCCTGAAAAAGTGCAGCACTTTTTAGTATCGCCAAATTCGATAAAAATAGTGCCAAATGGAATGTTTTTTGGTGCCGCAACGGGATCTGGGGTGCTTTTGTGCTGGGGCCGTTGCACCAAAACCAGCACTTTTTTGAGGGACCCACCCCACCCCTCTCAAAACTGAAATTCCCACCTTATCGACAAAATCGCAGACTTTCTACACAATAAACTTTTTTTTCTGATAGCCCCGAGGGATTTGCATTATTATTGGGCCAGTGCGCAGCCTTGCGCAGCCTTGCGCAGTTAACAACACCTTTTTTAGCCTCTGGGAAGGCCAAAAATGGGGTTTTTTCCCTAAGGATCGCACATATCGCGCTTTTCTACACAATAAACCTTTTTTTCTGATAGCCCCAAGGGATTTGCGTTATTATTAGGCCAGTGCGCAGCCTTGCGCAGCCTTGCGCAGTCAACAACACCTTTTTTAGCCTCTGGGAAGGCCAAAAATGAGGTTTTTTCCCTAAGGATCGCACATATCGCGCCTTCTTTGTGCCTTTGCACAAAAGGAATTTTTTTCGGATGGTCCCAGAGGGATTGAATGCATTTGGGACCTTTGTGCATGCAGCTGAGAGCGCCAATTAGCTTTTTTCTGCTTTTTGGGGCTAATTCAAGCCCTGAAAAAGTGCAGCACTTTTTAGTATCGCCAAATTCGATAAAAATAGTGCCAAATGGAATGTTTTTTGGTGCCGCAACGGGATCTGGGGTGCTTTTGTGCTGGGGCCGTTGCACCAAAACCAGCACTTTTTTGAGGGACCCACCCCACCCCTCTCAAAACTGAAATTCCCACCTTATCGACAAAATCGCAGACTTTCTACACAATAAACTTTTTTTTCTGATAGCCCCGAGGGATTTGCATTATTATTGGGCCAGTGCGCAGCCTTGCGCAGCCTTGCGCAGTTAACAACACCTTTTTTAGCCTCTGGGAAGGCCAAAAATGGGGTTTTTTCCCTAAGGATCGCACATATCGCGCTTTTCTACACAATAAACCTTTTTTTCTGATAGCCCCAAGGGATTTGCGTTATTATTAGGCCAGTGCGCAGCCTTGCGCAGCCTTGCGCAGTCAACAACACCTTTTTTAGCCTCTGGGAAGGCCAAAAATGAGGTTTTTTCCCTAAGGATCGCACATATCGCGCCTTCTTTGTGCCTTTGCACAAAAGGAATTTTTTTCGGATGGTCCCAGAGGGATTGAATGCATTTGGGACCTTTGTGCATGCAGCTGAGAGCGCCAATTAGCTTTTTTCTGCTTTTTGGGGCTAATTCAAGCCCTGAAAAAGTGCAGCACTTCTTAGTATCGCCAAATTCGATAAAAATAGTGCCAAATGGAATGTTTTTTGGTGCCGCAACGGGATCTGGGGTGCTTTTGTGCTGGGGCCGTTGCACCAAAACCAGCACTTTTTTGAGGGACCCACCCCACCCCTCTCAAAACTGAAATTCCCACCTTATCGACAAAATCGCAGACTTTCTACACAATAAACTTTTTTTTCTGATAGCCCCGAGGGATTTGCATTAATATTGGGCCAGTGCGCAGCCTTGTGCAGCCTTGCGCAGTTAACAACACCTTTTTTAGCCTCTGGGAAGGCCAAAAATGGGGTTTTTTCCCTAAGGATCGCACATATCGCGCTTTTCTACACAATAAACCTTTTTTTCTGATAGCCCCAAGGGATTTGCGTTATTATTAGGCCAGTGCGCAGCCTTGCGCAGCCTTGCGCAGTCAACAACACCTTTTTTAGCCTCTGGGAAGGCCAAAAATGAGGTTTTTTCCCTAAGGATCGCACATATCGCGCCTTCTTTGTGCCTTTGCACAAAAGGAATTTTTTTCGGATGGTCCCAGAGGGATTGAATGCATTTGGGACCTTTGTGCATGCAGCTGAGAGCGCCAATTAGCTTTTTTCTGCTTTTTGGGGCTAATTCAAGCCCTGAAAAAGTGCAGCACTTTTTAGTATCGCCAAATTCGATAAAAATAGTGCCAAATGGAATGTTTTTTGGTGCCGCAACGGGATCTGGGGTGCTTTTGTGCTGGGGCCGTTGCACCAAAACCAGCACTTTTTTGAGGGACCCACCCCACCCCTCTCAAAACTGAAATTCCCACCTTATCGACAAAATCGCAGACTTTCTACACAATAAACTTTTTTTTCTGATAGCCCCGAGGGATTTGCATTATTATTGGGCCAGTGCGCAGCCTTGCGCAGCCTTGCGCAGTTAACAACACCTTTTTTAGCCTCTGGGAAGGCCAAAAATGGGTTTTTTTCCCTAAGGATCGCACATATCGCGCTTTTCTACACAATAAACCTCTTTTTCTGATAGCCCCAAGGGATTTGCGTTATTATTAGGCCAGTGCGCAGCCTTGCGCAGCCTTGCGCAGTCAACAACACCTTTTTTAGCCTCTGGGAAGGCCAAAAATGAGGTTTTTGCCCTAAGGATCGCACATATCGCGCCTTCTTTGTGCCTTTGCACAAAAGGAATTTTTTTCGGATGGTCCCAGAGGGATTGAATGCATTTGGGACCTTTGTGCATGCAGCTGAGAGCGCCAATTAGCTTTTTTCTGCTTTTTGGGGCTAATTCAAGCCCTGAAAAAGTGCAGCACTTTTTAGTATCGCCAAATTCGATAAAAATAGTGCCAAATGGAATGTTTTTTGGTGCCGCAACGGGATCTGGGGTGCTTTTGTGCTGGGGCCGTTGCACCAAAACCAGCACTTTTTTGAGGGACCCACCCCACCCCTCTCAAAACTGAAATTCCCACCTTATCGACAAAATCGCAGACTTTCTACACAATAAACTTTTTTTTCTGATAGCCCCGAGGGATTTGCATTATTATTGGGCCAGTGCGCAGCCTTGCGCAGCCTTGCGCAGTTAACAACACCTTTTTTAGCCTCTGGGAAGGCCAAAAATGGGGTTTTTTCCCTAAGGATCGCACATATCGCGCTTTTCAGCCAATTTATAAGTATTATAAATTAAAGTTAATGGGACAACCATGAGGTTAATGTCCTAGCGTTACTATATCGGCAATGTGATATGTCATCAAGATAAGACCTTTCAATCATCATGCCTAAAGGTCATGCCGCATTCACGTGCAAAGATCAGGATATTTATATTTGACCAATGACGTTTGGCTGCTCACGTGAAATCAAGCACCCTCAATCTGCCTTTGTTTATTTCAGCCTTCCAGTCTAGTAATCATTCTGGTTGAGTACCTTTGTTAACCAGCTCTTTCTTACGTCCTTTTGCGTATTGTTTTTACGGATTCCGACAGCTTCCTCAATTATTTTCATTGAGCATATGCTTCTTGAGCCTGGCAATTTGAAATTATGCCGCCCATTGCACCTCGAAGACGTTCCCGTTCGCAGACAGCTCCGACTAATGCTTGAAATCTCCGACTGAACACCGCCGTTTTTCAGGCTTTCTCGCTTTTCGACTACCTGCGATTTCTGCCATAGTAACAATCTCTTAGCCACTGACAACCGTTTGACGCTATCAAAGCGATTGGAAGACGCTGGCTTTCCCTTTAGAGGGTCCCGAAGGCCGAAGAGCGGAGAAATGCTCCAAATGTTCGACCACAACAGACCATTGAACGACACGCCAGCAGGTTCCCAACGGCAAGAAAACCACACATTCTCTGAAGAATAGACGGCCGAGATCAAGCCTTTGGTCCAAGAACGCCCTCCTGCCGTTACCGCAGCTTGAACAAGATAAGTACTTTTAATTTGTGTTATAAAAATTCAATCCCATTTTCAGTGTTTAAAAGTGTGACGGGCCTGCGTGACTCCAACGCACGTGTTTTTAGCCTTTCTAGACTGGAAGAGTTTTGTTCGCACGAATATATCTTTAAGGGAAAGGCTTCTTTTGCACAATATTACCGTAGTGACGTAGAGATAAGAGGTTCATTTCTGTGGAATGCTTTGTATGCGTTGCATACAACCGTGGTATATTTGCATATAAGCTTGTAATGTCCACTGAACAAAGATTATGTTTTCTGAAACCTCGATTTCCCTACGAAGTCAATGAAGAGAGTCGTATCTTTCAGTTACGACTTTTATTGTTGTGTCATAGACTGAGGGAAATTATTAACGCATGTTGATAGTGTCTCTCTATCTTAGGGATATATTTGTTCACAAAATTGGGATACGGATTATTTCCAAAATTTACCCAGGATTAGGGATTATTCAGAACCCTCCTAGCAGGACCTCTTATTTGTAAGATTGCGTATCAAATATTCAGCCTTACATGTATACATTAGCTGTAATGTGGACAACCTCTCCAGGATTCGCTTTTTTCTATCTATATGAGAGTAAATCCGTCAAATAATCACTTATTGTTGGTCTGCGTGGGTGGTAATTGTTTCGCCCTTTTGTACACACCTGGGAAATGCTCATACTTGGTGCTTTTCATTTACTAAAGACAGTTCCATGCAACCTGCAATTTTTGTTATGTAGTTTTACAAGTATCATGCTACAGAACTTCCCTGGGTTTCTTTGATGGTAGTTTATACCAGGAATAGGATGATAGATGTTTTAGTCTGCTTATGTGGCAGGCAATCATTTTATCGGCAAATCAGTGCCCTAAACAGTCTATTGTGTCTATTGTGAATCTGGCAAATTCAAGCCTGTCGGTTATCTGGCAGGCACTGAAGGTTGCTGTTTCTTATTTAGATTCCCTTGAGGGGCTACCAGCCAATCAAGCAGCCTTCCTCTCAGGCCTTCCAAGCTCGGATTACCTTGCGGCCTCGGCGAACACTAACGCCCCTGAGCTCCCACCCTGACCCTCTCCAGTCAAGCAGTGTTCTTGCTACACCCCTTCTTGTCCTCACTGGCACCATTGTTTTTTGCAATGTACCAACCTGTGCTACCAAGTTTTTACTCTGGATCAGAGATGCGGGAGCCATCACCAATCTGCTTGAGTCTATCCCGGAGTGGGCCTGGATCATCACACTATGTGTTATCAACGATATGCAGATTTCCTCCATAGATGCCTGGCTATTACAACCTAGTACTGCAGTCATGAACTTTACTTCACAGAATAACCTATGCTTTGATTCACAAGCTTTATTTATATGTTTATATATCTATTTATTTATTTAGTTATTTTTCTGGTATGTGATTGCCTCTATTTTCAGGGTTTGTGTGGTCTGCAGTGATCTGGAAGACAACATTCCCCTATTTTTCCCCACAGTTACTCGCCAGTCCATGCTAGAATTTCCACAGTTAATTCATGTGGACTCTCACTGTGCAGGTCACCTGATAGTTCTTTCATGGCAGCCGGACCAGTCATTTATTTTCACATATACATCCATTCCTTGCATCGATATGGCAAATTTTCACTAATGCAAACAAACCTTAAGACTTTCATCTCATTAACCAGTATTGTATTGTCCCCATTCTGTATTAATTCTGTGCATGGGAAAGTTCCAGTTCTCAGCATCATAACATGCCCCAATTACACTATGCAATTTCTCGTCAGAACAGGAGCTATCATGAGAAATATGGGCATTCTGATTTAAGGTGAACAGGGGACTAAGGCCACGGGGGTTTGGGGTTCGTCATGGGGAATACACTTCGTGTATTTGTGGGAGGAAGTGCTCCCAATACAGGTCACACTTTTCCCCATGGACTCACAGTCTCAGTTACTTCTATATTCTGCGCCATTCACAACTGGTTACTATGGTAACCTTAGGGTATAGGCTCGGATAGGATAAGGACCTCGCTCATGGGGGATTTTAGCCCTCTGGGGAGGATAAGGACCTCGCTCTGAGGGGATTGTCAGCCCCCTGGGGAGGATCGGATAAGGACCTCGCTCATGGGGGATTTTAGCCCTCTGGGGAGGTTACCGTCCTCGCTCATGGGGGATAGCCCTCAGGGGAGGACTTTTTGGGACCTCACTCATTGCGGAACTCAGCCCTCTGGGGAGGCCCATTGCCAATCTAGACTAGCCTGACCTGTATGCAATCTATGCTTCACTGGAGTACTTCCTCCCCTACCCCTTTATCCCACAAACTGTTGTCGTCTCACTTACTCTCATGGGTTGGAACATTAAAGCCAATTTATAAGTATTATAAATTAAAGTTAATGGGACAACCATGAGGTTAATGTCCTAGCGTTACTATATCGGCAATGTGATATGTCATCAAGATAAGACCTTTCAATCATCATGCCTAAAGGTCATGCCGCATTCACGTGCAAAGATCAGGATATTTATATTTGACCAATGACGTTTGGCTGCTCACGTGAAATCAAGCACCCTCAATCTGCCTTTGTTCATTTCAGCCTTCCAGTCTAGTAATCATTCTGGTTGAGTACCTTTGTTAACCAGCTCCCCTCCCTCCCTCCCACGTGTTGTCTCAGTTTCTATGGGCATGGCTTTGCACAGTTTCATAACCGTTGCCCCAAACGTTATAAACACCTGTATCCGGTTGTATGCAATAGTACCTTATCTACAGTATACATCTTGTTCTGTCAGCATATAGATGTAAAATAAATGTACCAGCTAATTGTATATTACCATAGTTTCTAGTCTAAATGTAGTTTATTGTTCATTCTTTACCACAGCGCAAAGCTGTGATGAGACTGCGAACTCTGGCTTTATAGCCTTTTTCTTAGCCTCATTTACTACTGACTTGCTTTTCATTATTGGCATTGTTTTATTTATTTATTTATTTTTATTTCCTAATTTTTGATCAATTCTTTGAATAGCGTGATCAATGTAAGGGCATGATAGTTATTACTCTGGCCTTCGTACACTGCTATAGTTGTTAGTCTTATTTTAGTAATTGTTAATTTCAATAAACATGGGTAAGGGAGGAAGTGCTCCCAATACAGGTCACACTTTTCCCCATGGACTCACAGTCTCAGTTACTTCTATATTCTGCGCCATTCACAACTGGTTACTATGGTAACCTTAGGGTATAGGCTCGGATAGGATAAGGACCTCGCTCATGGGGGATTTTAGCCCTCTGGGGAGGATAAGGACCTCGCTCTGAGGGGATTGTCAGCCCCCTGGGGAGGATCGGATAAGGACCTCGCTCATGGGGGATTTTAGCCCTCTGGGGAGGTTACCGTCCTCGCTCATGGGGGATAGCCCTCAGGGGAGGACTTTTTGGGACCTCACTCATTGCGGAACTCAGCCCTCTGGGGAGGCCCATTGCCAATCTAGACTAGCCTGACCTGTATGCAATCTATGCTTCACTGGAGTACTTCCTCCCCTACCCCTTTATCCCACAAACTGTTGTCGTCTCACTTACTCTCATGGGTTGGAACATTAATACACAATAAACCTTTTTTTCTGATAGCCCCAAGGGATTTGCGTTATTATTAGGCCAGTGCGCAGCCTTGCGCAGCCTTGCGCAGTCAACAACACCTTTTTTAGCCTCTGGGAAGGCCAAAAATGAGGTTTTTTCCCTAAGGATCGCACATATCGCGCCTTCTTTGTGCCTTTGCACAAAAGGAATTTTTTTCGGATGGTCCCAGAGGGATTGAATGCATTTGGGACCTTTGTGCATGCAGCTGAGAGCGCCAATTAGCTTTTTTCTGCTTTTTGGGGCTAATTCAAGCCCTGAAAAAGTGCAGCACTTTTTAGTATCGCCAAATTCGATAAAAATAGTGCCAAATGGAATGTTTTTTGGTGCCGCAACGGGATCTGGGGTGCTTTTGTGCTGGGGCCGTTGCACCAAAACCAGCACTTTTTTGAGGGACCCACCCCACCCCTCTCAAAACTGAAATTCCCACCTTATCGACAAAATCGCAGACTTTCTACACAATAAACTTTTTTTTCTGATAGCCCCGAGGGATTTGCATTATTATTGGGCCAGTGCCCAGCCTTGCGCAGCCTTGCGCAGTTAACAACACCTTTTTTAGCCTCTGGGAAGGCCAAAAATGGGGTTTTTTCCCTAAGGATCGCACATATCGCGCTTTTCTACACAATAAACCTTTTTTTCTGATAGCCCCAAGGGATTTGCGTTATTATTAGGCCAGTGCGCAGCCTTGCGCAGCCTTGCGCAGTCAACAACACCTTTTTTAGCCTCTGGGAAGGCCAAAAATGAGGTTTTTTCCCTAAGGATCGCACATATCGCGCCTTCTTTGTGCCTTTGCACAAAAGGAATTTTTTTCGGATGGTCCCAGAGGGATTGAATGCATTTGGGACCTTTGTGCATGCAGCTGAGAGCGCCAATTAGCTTTTTTCTGCTTTTTGGGGCTAATTCAAGCCCTGAAAAAGTGCAGCACTTTTTAGTATCGCCAAATTCGATAAAAATAGTGCCAAATGGAATGTTTTTTGGTGCCGCAACGGGATCTGGGGTGCTTTTGTGCTGGGGCCGTTGCACCAAAACCAGCACTTTTTTGAGGGACCCACCCCACCCCTCTCAAAACTGAAATTCCCACCTTATCGACAAAATCGCAGACTTTCTACACAATAAACTTTTTTTTCTGATAGCCCCGAGGGATTTGCATTATTATTGGGCCAGTGCGCAGCCTTGCGCAGCCTTGCGCAGTTAACAACACCTTTTTTAGCCTCTGGGAAGGCCAAAAATGGGGTTTTTTCCCTAAGGATCGCACATATCGCGCTTTTCTACACAATAAACCTTTTTTTCTGATAGCCCCAAGGGATTTGCGTTATTATTAGGCCAGTGCGCAGCCTTGCGCAGCCTTGCGCAGTCAACAACACCTTTTTTAGCCTCTGGGAAGGCCAAAAATGAGGTTTTTTCCCTAAGGATCGCACATATCGCGCCTTCTTTGTGCCTTTGCACAAAAGGAATTTTTTTCGGATGGTCCCAGAGGGATTGAATGCATTTGGGACCTTTGTGCATGCAGCTGAGAGCGCCAATTAGCTTTTTTCTGCTTTTTGGGGCTAATTCAAGCCCTGAAAAAGTGCAGCACTTTTTAGTATCGCCAAATTCGATAAAAATAGTGCCAAATGGAATGTTTTTTGGTGCCGCAACGGGATCTGGGGTGCTTTTGTGCTGGGGCCGTTGCACCAAAACCAGCACTTTTTTGAGGGACCCACCCCACCCCTCTCAAAACTGAAATTCCCACCTTATCGACAAAATCGCAGACTTTCTACACAATAAACTTTTTTTTCTGATAGCCCCGAGGGATTTGCATTATTATTGGGCCAGTGCGCAGCCTTGCGCAGCCTTGCGCAGTTAACAACACCTTTTTTAGCCTCTGGGAAGGCCAAAAATGGGGTTTTTTCCCTAAGGATCGCACATATCGCGCTTTTCTACACAATAAACCTTTTTTTCTGATAGCCCCAAGGGATTTGCGTTATTATTAGGCCAGTGCGCAGCCTTGCGCAGCCTTGCGCAGTCAACAACACCTTTTTTAGCCTCTGGGAAGGCCAAAAATGAGGTTTTTTCCCTAAGGATCGCACATATCGCGCCTTCTTTGTGCCTTTGCACAAAAGGAATTTTTTTCGGATGGTCCCAGAGGGATTGAATGCATTTGGGACCTTTGTGCATGCAGCTGAGAGCGCCAATTAGCTTTTTTCTGCTTTTTGGGGCTAATTCAAGCCCTGAAAAAGTGCAGCACTTTTTAGTATCGCCAAATTCGATAAAAATAGTGCCAAATGGAATGTTTTTTGGTGCCGCAACGGGATCTGGGGTGCTTTTGTGCTGGGGCCGTTGCACCAAAACCAGCACTTTTTTGAGGGACCCACCCCACCCCTCTCAAAACTGAAATTCCCACCTTATCGACAAAATCGCAGACTTTCTACACAATAAACTTTTTTTTCTGATAGCCCCGAGGGATTTGCATTATTATTGGGCCAGTGCGCAGCCTTGCGCAGCCTTGCGCAGTTAACAACACCTTTTTTAGCCTCTGGGAAGGCCAAAAATGGGGTTTTTTCCCTAAGGATCGCACATATCGCGCTTTTCTACACAATAAACCTTTTTTTCTGATAGCCCCAAGGGATTTGCGTTATTATTAGGCCAGTGCGCAGCCTTGCACAGCCTTGCGCAGTCAACAACACCTTTTTTAGCCACTGGGAAGGCCAAAAATGAGGTTTTTTCCCTAAGGATCGCACATATCGCGCCTTCTTTGTGCCTTTGCACAAAAGGAATTTTTTTCGGATGGTCCCAGAGGGATTGAATGCATTTGGGACCTTTGTGCATGCAGCTGAGAGCGCCAATTAGCTTTTTTCTGCTTTTTGGGGCTAATTCAAGCCCTGAAAAAGTGCAGCACTTTTTAGTATCGCCAAATTCGATAAAAATAGTGCCAAATGGAATGTTTTTTGGTGCCGCAACGGGATCTGGGGTGCTTTTGTGCTGGGGCCGTTGCACCAAAACCAGCACTTTTTTGAGGGACCCACCCCACCCCTCTCAAAACTGAAATTCCCACCTTATCGACAAAATCGCAGACTTTCTACACAATAAACTTTTTTTTTCTGATAGCCCCGAGGGATTTGCATTATTATTGGGCCAGTGCGCAGCCTTGCGCAGACTTGCGCAGTTAACAACACCTTTTTTAGCCTCTGGGAAGGCCAAAAATGGGGTTTTTTCCCTAAGGATCGCACATATCGCGCTTTTCTACACAATAAACCTTTTTTTCTGATAGCCCCAAGGGATTTGCGTTATTATTAGGCCAGTGCGCAGCCTTGCGCAGCCTTGCGCAGTCAACAACACCTTTTTTAGCCTCTGGGAAGGCCAAAAATGAGGTTTTTTCCCTAAGGATCGCACATATCGCGCCTTCTTTGTGCCTTTGCACAAAAGGAATTTTTTTCGGATGGTCCCAGAGGGATTGAATGCATTTGGGACCTTTGTGCATGCAGCTGAGAGCGCCAATTAGCTTTTTTCTGCTTTTTGGGGCTAATTCAAGCCCTGAAAAAGTGCAGCACTTTTTAGTATCGCCAAATTCGATAAAAATAGTGCCAAATGGAATGTTTTTTGGTGCCGCAACGGGATCTGGGGTGCTTTTGTGCTGGGGCCGTTGCACCAAAACCAGCACTTTTTTGAGGGACCCACCCCACCCCTCTCAAAACTGAAATTCCCACCTTATCGACAAAATCGCAGACTTTCTACACAATAAACTTTTTTTTTCTGATAGCCCCGAGGGATTTGCATTATTATTGGGCCAGTGCGCAGCCTTGCGCAGACTTGCGCAGTTAACAACACCTTTTTTAGCCTCTGGGAAGGCCAAAAATGGGGTTTTTTCCCTAAGGATCGCACATATCGCGCTTTTCTACACAATAAACCTTTTTTTCTGATAGCCCCAAGGGATTTGCGTTATTATTAGGCCAGTGCGCAGCCTTGCGCAGCCTTGCGCAGTCAACAACACCTTTTTTAGCCTCTGGGAAGGCCAAAAATGAGGTTTTTTCCCTAAGGATCGCACATATCGCGCCTTCTTTGTGCCTTTGCACAAAAGGAATTTTTTTCGGATGGTCCCAGAGGGATTGAATGCATTTGGGACCTTTGTGCATGCAGCTGAGAGCGCCAATTAGCTTTTTTCTGCTTTTTGGGGCTAATTCAAGCCCTGAAAAAGTGCAGCACTTTTTAGTATCGCCAAATTCGATAAAAATAGTGCCAAATGGAATGTTTTTTGGTGCCGCAACGGGATCTGGGGTGCTTTTGTGCTGGGGCCGTTGCACCAAAACCAGCACTTTTTTGAGGGACCCACCCCACCCCTCTCAAAACTGAAATTCCCACCTTATCGACAAAATCGCAGACTTTCTACACAATAAACTTTTTTTTCTGATAGCCCCGAGGGATTTGCATTATTATTGGGCCAGTGCGCAGCCTTGCGCAGCCTTGCGCAGTTAACAACACCTTTTTTAGCCTCTGGGAAGGCCAAAAATGGGGTTTTTTCCCTAAGGATCGCACATATCGCGCTTTTCTACACAATAAACCTTTTTTTCTGATAGCCCCAAGGGATTTGCGTTATTATTAGGCCAGTGCGCAGCCTTGCGCAGCCTTGCGCAGTCAACAACACCTTTTTTAGCCTCTGGGAAGGCCAAAAATGAGGTTTTTTCCCTAAGGATCGCACATATCGCGCCTTCTTTGTGCCTTTGCACAAAAGGAATTTTTTTCGGATGGTCCCAGAGGGATTGAATGCATTTGGGACCTTTGTGCATGCAGCTGAGAGCGCCAATTAGCTTTTTTCTGCTTTTTGGGGCTAATTCAAGCCCTGAAAAAGTGCAGCACTTTTTAGTATCGCCAAATTCGATAAAAATAGTGCCAAATGGAATGTTTTTTGGTGCCGCAACGGGATCTGGGGTGCTTTTGTGCTGGGGCCGTTGCACCAAAACCAGCACTTTTTTGAGGGACCCACCCCACCCCTCTCAAAACTGAAATTCCCACCTTATCGACAAAATCGCAGACTTTCTACACAATAAACTTTTTTTTCTGATAGCCCCGAGGGATTTGCATTATTATTGGGCCAGTGCGCAGCCTTGCGCAGCCTTGCGCAGTTAACAACACCTTTTTTAGCCTCTGGGAAGGCCAAAAATGGGGTTTTTTCCCTAAGGATCGCACATATCGCGCTTTTCTACACAATAAACCTTTTTTTCTGATAGCCCCAAGGGATTTGCGTTATTATTAGGCCAGTGCGCAGCCTTGCGCAGCCTTGCGCAGTCAACAACACCTTTTTTAGCCTCTGGGAAGGCCAAAAATGAGGTTTTTTCCCTAAGGATCGCACATATCGCGCCTTCTTTGTGCCTTTGCACAAAAGCAATTTTTTTCGGATGGTCCCAGAGGGATTGAATGCATTTGGGACCTTTGTGCATGCAGCTGAGAGCGCCAATTAGCTTTTTTCTGCTTTTTGGGGCTAATTCAAGCCCTGAAAAAGTGCAGCACTTTTTAGTATCGCCAAATTCGATAAAAATAGTGCCAAATGGAATGTTTTTTGGTGCCGCAACGGGATCTGGGGTGCTTTTGTGCTGGGGCCGTTGCACCAAAACCAGCACTTTTTTGAGGGACCCACCCCACCCCTCTCAAAACTGAAATTCCCACCTTATCGACAAAATCGCAGACTTTCTACACAATAAACTTTTTTTTCTGATAGCCCCGAGGGATTTGCATTATTATTGGGCCAGTGCGCAGCCTTGCGCAGCCTTGCGCAGTTAACAACACCTTTTTTAGCCTCTGGGAAGGCCAAAAATGGGGTTTTTTCCCTAAGGATCGCACATATCGCGCTTTTCTACACAATAAACCTTTTTTTCTGATAGCCCCAAGGGATTTGCGTTATTATTAGGCCAGTGCGCAGCCTTGCACAGCCTTGCGCAGTCAACAACACCTTTTTTAGCCACTGGGAAGGCCAAAAATGAGGTTTTTTCCCTAAGGATCGCACATATCGCGCCTTCTTTGTGCCTTTGCACAAAAGGAATTTTTTTCGGATGGTCCCAGAGGGATTGAATGCATTTGGGACCTTTGTGCATGCAGCTGAGAGCGCCAATTAGCTTTTTTCTGCTTTTTGGGGCTAATTCAAGCCCTGAAAAAGTGCAGCACTTTTTAGTATCGCCAAATTCGATAAAAATAGTGCCAAATGGAATGTTTTTTGGTGCCGCAACGGGATCTGGGGTGCTTTTGTGCTGGGGCCGTTGCACCAAAACCAGCACTTTTTTGAGGGACCCACCCCACCCCTCTCAAAACTGAAATTCCCACCTTATCGACAAAATCGCAGACTTTCTACACAATAAACTTTTTTTTTCTGATAGCCCCGAGGGATTTGCATTATTATTGGGCCAGTGCGCAGCCTTGCGCAGACTTGCGCAGTTAACAACACCTTTTTTAGCCTCTGGGAAGGCCAAAAATGGGGTTTTTTCCCTAAGGATCGCACATATCGCGCTTTTCTACACAATAAACCTTTTTTTCTGATAGCCCCAAGGGATTTGCGTTATTATTAGGCCAGTGCGCAGCCTTGCGCAGCCTTGCGCAGTCAACAACACCTTTTTTAGCCTCTGGGAAGGCCAAAAATGAGGTTTTTTCCCTAAGGATCGCACATATCGCGCCTTCTTTGTGCCTTTGCACAAAAGGAATTTTTTTCGGATGGTCCCAGAGGGATTGAATGCATTTGGGACCTTTGTGCATGCAGCTGAGAGCGCCAATTAGCTTTTTTCTGCTTTTTGGGGCTAATTCAAGCCCTGAAAAAGTGCAGCACTTTTTAGTATCGCCAAATTCGATAAAAATAGTGCCAAATGGAATGTTTTTTGGTGCCGCAACGGGATCTGGGGTGCTTTTGTGCTGGGGCCGTTGCACCAAAACCAGCACTTTTTTGAGGGACCCACCCCACCCCTCTCAAAACTGAAATTCCCACCTTATCGACAAAATCGCAGACTTTCTACACAATAAACTTTTTTTTCTGATAGCCCCGAGGGATTTGCATTATTATTGGGCCAGTGCGCAGCCTTGCGCAGCCTTGCGCAGTTAACAACACCTTTTTTAGCCTCTGGGAAGGCCAAAAATGGGGTTTTTTCCCTAAGGATCGCACATATCGCGCTTTTCTACACAATAAACCTTTTTTTCTGATAGCCCCAAGGGATTTGCGTTATTATTAGGCCAGTGCGCAGCCTTGCGCAGCCTTGCGCAGTCAACAACACCTTTTTTAGCCTCTGGGAAGGCCAAAAATGAGGTTTTTTCCCTAAGGATCGCACATATCGCGCCTTCTTTGTGCCTTTGCACAAAAGGAATTTTTTTCGGATGGTCCCAGAGGGATTGAATGCATTTGGGACCTTTGTGCATGCAGCTGAGAGCGCCAATTAGCTTTTTTCTGCTTTTTGGGGCTAATTCAAGCCCTGAAAAAGTGCAGCACTTTTTAGTATCGCCAAATTCGATAAAAATAGTGCCAAATGGAATGTTTTTTGGTGCCGCAACGGGATCTGGGGTGCTTTTGTGCTGGGGCCGTTGCACCAAAACCAGCACTTTTTTGAGGGACCCACCCCACCCCTCTCAAAACTGAAATTCCCACCTTATCGACAAAATCGCAGACTTTCTACACAATAAACTTTTTTTTCTGATAGCCCCGAGGGATTTGCATTATTATTGGGCCAGTGCGCAGCCTTGCGCAGCCTTGCGCAGTTAACAACACCTTTTTTAGCCTCTGGGAAGGCCAAAAATGGGGTTTTTTCCCTAAGGATCGCACATATCGCGCTTTTCTACACAATAAACCTTTTTTTCTGATAGCCCCAAGGGATTTGCGTTATTATTAGGCCAGTGCGCAGCCTTGCGCAGCCTTGCGCAGTCAACAACACCTTTTTTAGCCTCTGGGAAGGCCAAAAATGAGGTTTTTTCCCTAAGGATCGCACATATCGCGCCTTCTTTGTGCCTTTGCACAAAAGGAATTTTTTCGGATGGTCCCAGAGGGATTGAATGCATTTGGGACCTTTGTGCATGCAGCTGAGAGCGCCAATTAGCTTTTTTCTGCTTTTTGGGGCTAATTCAAGCCCTGAAAAAGTGCAGCACTTTTTAGTATCGCCAAATTCGATAAAAATAGTGCCAAATGGAATGTTTTTTGGTGCCGCAACGGGATCTGGGGTGCTTTTGTGCTGGGGCCGTTGCACCAAAACCAGCACTTTTTTGAGGGACCCACCCCACCCCTCTCAAAACTGAAATTCCCACCTTATCGACAAAATCGCAGACTTTCTACACAATAAACTTTTTTTTCTGATAGCCCCGAGGGATTTGCATTATTATTGGGCCAGTGCGCAGCCTTGCGCAGCCTTGCGCAGTTAACAACACCTTTTTTAGCCTCTGGGAAGGCCAAAAATGGGGTTTTTTCCCTAAGGATCGCACATATCGCGCTTTTCTACACAATAAACCTTTTTTTCTGATAGCCCCAAGGGATTTGCGTTATTATTAGGCCAGTGCGCAGCCTTGCGCAGCCTTGCGCAGTCAACAACACCTTTTTTAGCCTCTGGGAAGGCCAAAAATGAGGTTTTTTCCCTAAGGATCGCACATATCGCGCCTTCTTTGTGCCTTTGCACAAAAGGAATTTTTTTCGGATGGTCCCAGAGGGATTGAATGCATTTGGGACCTTTGTGCATGCAGCTGAGAGCGCCAATTAGCTTTTTTCTGCTTTTTGGGGCTAATTCAAGCCCTGAAAAAGTGCAGCACTTTTTAGTATCGCCAAATTCGATAAAAATAGTGCCAAATGGAATGTTTTTTGGTGCCGCAACGGGATCTGGGGTGCTTTTGTGCTGGGGCCGTTGCACCAAAACCAGCACTTTTTTGAGGGACCCACCCCACCCCTCTCAAAACTGAAATTCCCACCTTATCGACAAAATCGCAGACTTTCTACACAATAAACTTTTTTTTTCTGATAGCCCCGAGGGATTTGCATTATTATTGGGCCAGTGCGCAGCCTTGCGCAGCCTTGCGCAGTTAACAACACCTTTTTTAGCCTCTGGGAAGGCCAAAAATGGGGTTTTTTCCCTAAGGATCGCACATATCGCGCTTTTCTACACAATAAACCTTTTTTTCTGATAGCCCCAAGGGATTTGCGTTATTATTAGGCCAGTGCGCAGCCTTGCACAGCCTTGCGCAGTCAACAACACCTTTTTTAGCCACTGGGAAGGCCAAAAATGAGGTTTTTTCCCTAAGGATCGCACATATCGCGCCTTCTTTGTGCCTTTGCACAAAAGGAATTTTTTTCGGATGGTCCCAGAGGGATTGAATGCATTTGGGACCTTTGTGCATGCAGCTGAGAGCGCCAATTAGCTTTTTTCTGCTTTTTGGGGCTAATTCAAGCCCTGAAAGAGTGCAGCACTTTTTAGTATCGCCAAATTCGATAAAAATAGTGCCAAATGGAATGTTTTTTGGTGCCGCAACGGGATCTGGGGTGCTTTTGTGCTGGGGCCGTTGCACCAAAACCAGCACTTTTTTGAGGGACCCACCCCACCCCTCTCAAAACTGAAATTCCCACCTTATCGACAAAATCGCAGACTTTCTACACAATAAACTTTTTTTTCTGATAGCCCCGAGGGATTTGCATTATTATTGGGCCAGTGCGCAGCCTTGCGCAGCCTTGCGCAGCCTTGCGCAGCCTTGCGCAGCCTTGCGCAGTTAACAACACCTTTTTTAGCCTCTGGGAAGGCCAAAAATGGGGTTTTTTCCCTAAGGATCGCACATATCGCGCTTTTCTACACAATAAACCTTTTTTTCTGATAGCCCCAAGGGATTTGCGTTATTATTAGGCCAGTGCGCAGCCTTGCGCAGCCTTGCGCAGTCAACAACACCTTTTTTAGCCTCTGGGAAGGCCAAAAATGAGGTTTTTTCCCTAAGGATCGCACATATCGCGCCTTCTTTGTGCCTTTGCACAAAAGGAATTTTTTTCGGATGGTCCCAGAGGGATTGAATGCATTTGGGACCTTTGTGCATGCAGCTGAGAGCGCCAATTAGCTTTTTTCTGCTTTTTGGGGCTAATTCAAGCCCTGAAAAAGTGCAGCACTTTTTAGTATCGCCAAATTCGATAAAAATAGTGCCAAATGGAATGTTTTTTGGTGCCGCAACGGGATCTGGGGTGCTTTTGTGCTGGGGCCGTTGCACCAAAACCAGCACTTTTTTGAGGGACCCACCCCACCCCTCTCAAAACTGAAATTCCCACCTTATCGACAAAATCGCAGACTTTCTACACAATAAACTTTTTTTTCTGATAGCCCCGAGGGATTTGCATTATTATTGGGCCAGTGCGCAGCCTTGCGCAGCCTTGCGCAGTTAACAACACCTTTTTTAGCCTCTGGGAAGGCCAAAAATGGGGTTTTTTCCCTAAGGATCGCACATATCGCGCTTTTCTACACAATAAACCTTTTTTTCTGATAGCCCCAAGGGATTTGCGTTATTATTAGGCCAGTGCGCAGCCTTGCGCAGCCTTGCGCAGTCAACAACACCTTTTTTAGCCTCTGGGAAGGCCAAAAATGAGGTTTTTTCCCTAAGGATCGCACATATCGCGCCTTCTTTGTGCCTTTGCACAAAAGGAATTTTTTTTGGATGGTCCCAGAGGGATTGAATGCATTTGGGACCTTTGTGCATGCAGCTGAGAGCGCCAATTAGCTTTTTTCTGCTTTTTGGGGCTAATTCAAGCCCTGAAAAAGTGCAGCACTTTTTAGTATCGCCAAATTCGATAAAAATAGTGCCAAATGGAATGTTTTTTGGTGCTGCAACGGGATCTGGGGTGCTTTTGTGCTGGGGCCGTTGCACCAAAACCAGCACTTTTTTGAGGGACCCACCCCACCCCTCTCAAAACTGAAATTCCCACCTTATCGACAAAATCGCAGACTTTCTACACAATAAACTTTTTTTTCTGATAGCCCCGAGGGATTTGCATTATTATTGGGCCAGTGCGCAGCCTTGCGCAGCCTTGCGCAGTTAACAACACCTTTTTTAGCCTCTGGGAAGGCCAAAAATGGGGTTTTTTCCCTAAGGATCGCACATATCGCGCTTTTCTACACAATAAACCTTTTTTTCTGATAGCCCCAAGGGATTTGCGTTATTATTAGGCCAGTGCGCAGCCTTGCGCAGCCTTGCGCAGTCAACAACACCTTTTTTAGCCTCTGGGAAGGCCAAAAATGAGGTTTTTTCCCTAAGGATCGCACATATCGCGCCTTCTTTGTGCCTTTGCACAAAAGGAATTTTTTTCGGATGGTCCCAGAGGGATTGAATGCATTTGGGACCTTTGTGCATGCAGCTGAGAGCGCCAATTAGCTTTTTTCTGCTTTTTGGGGCTAATTCAAGCCCTGAAAAAGTGCAGCACTTTTTAGTATCGCCAAATTCGATAAAAATAGTGCCAAATGGAATGTTTTTTGGTGCCGCAACGGGATCTGGGGTGCTTTTGTGCTGGGGCCGTTGCACCAAAACCAGCACTTTTTTGAGGGACCCACCCCACCCCTCTCAAAACTGAAATTCCCACCTTATCGACAAAATCGCAGACTTTCTACACAATAAACTTTTTTTTCTGATAGCCCCGAGGGATTTGCATTATTATTGGGCCAGTGCGCAGCCTTGCGCAGCCTTGCGCAGTTAACAACACCTTTTTTAGCCTCTGGGAAGGCCAAAAATGGGGTTTTTTCCCTAAGGATCGCACATATCGCGCTTTTCTACACAATAAACCTTTTTTTCTGATAGCCCCAAGGGATTTGCGTTATTATTAGGCCAGTGCGCAGCCTTGCGCAGCCTTGCGCAGTCAACAACACCTTTTTTAGCCTCTGGGAAGGCCAAAAATGAGGTTTTTTCCCTAAGGATCGCACATATCGCGCCTTCTTTGTGCCTTTGCACAAAAGGAATTTTTTTCGGATGGTCCCAGAGGGATTGAATGCATTTGGGACCTTTGTGCATGCAGCTGAGAGCGCCAATTAGCTTTTTTCTGCTTTTTGGGGCTAATTCAAGCCCTGAAAAAGTGCAGCACTTTTTAGTATCGCCAAATTCGATAAAAATAGTGCCAAATGGAATGTTTTTTGGTGCCGCAACGGGATCTGGGGTGCTTTTGTGCTGGGGCCGTTGCACCAAAACCAGCACTTTTTTGAGGGACCCACCCCACCCCTCTCAAAACTGAAATTCCCACCTTATCGACAAAATCGCAGACTTTCTACACAATAAACTTTTTTTTCTGATAGCCCCGAGGGATTTGCATTATTATTGGGCCAGTGCGCAGCCTTGCGCAGCCTTGCGCAGTTAACAACACCTTTTTTAGCCTCTGGGAAGGCCAAAAATGGGGTTTTTTCCCTAAGGATCGCACATATCGCGCTTTTCTACACAATAAACCTTTTTTTCTGATAGCCCCAAGGGATTTGCGTTATTATTAGGCCAGTGCGCAGCCTTGCGCAGCCTTGCGCAGTCAACAACACCTTTTTTAGCCTCTGGGAAGGCCAAAAATGAGGTTTTTTCCCTAAGGATCGCACATATCGCGCCTTCTTTGTGCCTTTGCACAAAAGGAATTTTTTTCGGATGGTCCCAGAGGGATTGAATGCATTTGGGACCTTTGTGCATGCAGCTGAGAGCGCCAATTAGCTTTTTTCTGCTTTTTGGGGCTAATTCAAGCCCTGAAAAAGTGCAGCACTTTTTAGTATCGCCAAATTCGATAAAAATAGTGCCAAATGGAATGTTTTTTGGTGCCGCAACGGGATCTGGGGTGCTTTTGTGCTGGGGCCGTTGCACCAAAACCAGCACTTTTTTGAGGGACCCACCCCACCCCTCTCAAAACTGAAATTCCCACCTTATCGACAAAATCGCAGACTTTCTACACAATAAACTTTTTTTTCTGATAGCCCCGAGGGATTTGCATTATTATTGGGCCAGTGCGCAGCCTTGCGCAGCCTTGCGCAGTTAACAACACCTTTTTTAGCCTCTGGGAAGGCCAAAAATGGGGTTTTTTCCCTAAGGATCGCACATATCGCGCTTTTCTACACAATAAACCTTTTTTCTGATAGCCCCAAGGGATTTGCGTTATTATTAGGCCAGTGCGCAGCCTTGCGCAGCCTTGCGCAGTCAACAACACCTTTTTTAGCCTCTGGGAAGGCCAAAAATGAGGTTTTTTCCCTAAGGATCGCACATATCGCGCCTTCTTTGTGCCTTTGCACAAAAGGAATTTTTTTCGGATGGTCCCAGAGGGATTGAATGCATTTGGGACCTTTGTGCATGCAGCTGAGAGCGCCAATTAGCTTTTTTCTGCTTTTTGGGGCTAATTCAAGCCCTGAAAAAGTGCAGCACTTTTTAGTATCGCCAAATTCGATAAAAATAGTGCCAAATGGAATGTTTTTTGGTGCCGCAACGGGATCTGGGGTGCTTTTGTGCTGGGGCCGTTGCACCAAAACCAGCACTTTTTTGAGGGACCCACCCCACCCCTCTCAAAACTGAAATTCCCACCTTATCGACAAAATCGCAGACTTTCTACACAATAAACTTTTTTTTCTGATAGCCCCGAGGGATTTGCATTATTATTGGGCCAGTGCGCAGCCTTGCGCAGCCTTGCGCAGTTAACAACACCTTTTTTAGCCTCTGGGAAGGCCAAAAATGGGGTTTTTTCCCTAAGGATCGCACATATCGCGCTTTTCTACACAATAAACCTTTTTTTCTGATAGCCCCAAGGGATTTGCGTTATTATTAGGCCAGTGCGCAGCCTTGCGCAGCCTTGCGCAGTCAACAACACCTTTTTTAGCCTCTGGGAAGGCCAAAAATGAGGTTTTTTCCCTAAGGATCGCACATATCGCGCCTTCTTTGTGCCTTTGCACAAAAGGAATTTTTTTCGGATGGTCCCAGAGGGATTGAATGCATTTGGGACCTTTGTGCATGCAGCTGAGAGCGCCAATTAGCTTTTTTCTGCTTTTTGGGGCTAATTCAAGCCCTGAAAAAGTGCAGCACTTTTTAGTATCGCCAAATTCGATAAAAATAGTGCCAAATGGAATGTTTTTTGGTGCCGCAACGGGATCTGGGGTGCTTTTGTGCTGGGGCCGTTGCACCAAAACCAGCACTTTTTTGAGGGACCCACCCCACCCCTCTCAAAACTGAAATTCCCACCTTATCGACAAAATCGCAGACTTTCTACACAATAAACTTTTTTTTCTGATAGCCCCGAGGGATTTGCATTATTATTGGGCCAGTGCGCAGCCTTGCGCAGCCTTGCGCAGTTAACAACACCTTTTTTAGCCTCTGGGAAGGCCAAAAATGGGGTTTTTTCCCTAAGGATCGCACATATCGCGCTTTTCTACACAATAAACCTTTTTTCTGATAGCCCCAAGGGATTTGCGTTATTATTAGGCCAGTGCGCAGCCTTGCGCAGCCTTGCGCAGTCAACAACACCTTTTTTAGCCTCTGGGAAGGCCAAAAATGAGGTTTTTTCCCTAAGGATCGCACATATCGCGCCTTCTTTGTGCCTTTGCACAAAAGGAATTTTTTTCGGATGGTCCCAGAGGGATTGAATGCATTTGGGACCTTTGTGCATGCAGCTGAGAGCGCCAATTAGCTTTTTTCTGCTTTTTGGGGCTAATTCAAGCCCTGAAAAAGTGCAGCACTTTTTAGTATCGCCAAATTCGATAAAAATAGTGCCAAATGGAATGTTTTTTGGTGCCGCAACGGGATCTGGGGTGCTTTTGTGCTGGGGCCGTTGCACCAAAACCAGCACTTTTTTGAGGGACCCACCCCACCCCTCTCAAAACTGAAATTCCCACCTTATCGACAAAATCGCAGACTTTCTACACAATAAACTTTTTTTTCTGATAGCCCCGAGGGATTTGCATTATTATTGGGCCAGTGCGCAGCCTTGCGCAGCCTTGCGCAGTTAACAACACCTTTTTTAGCCTCTGGGAAGGCCAAAAATGGGGTTTTTTCCCTAAGGATCGCACATATCGCGCTTTTCTACACAATAAACCTCTTTTTCTGATAGCCCCAAGGGATTTGCGTTATTATTAGGCCAGTGCGCAGCCTTGCGCAGCCTTGCGCAGTCAACAACACCTTTTTTAGCCTCTGGGAAGGCCAAAAATGAGGTTTTTTCCCTAAGGATCGCACATATCGCGCCTTCTTTGTGCCTTTGCACAAAAGCAATTTTTTTCGGATGGTCCCAGAGGGATTGAATGCATTTGGGACCTTTGTGCATGCAGCTGAGAGCGCCAATTAGCTTTTTTCTGCTTTTTGGGGCTAATTCAAGCCCTGAAAAAGTGCAGCACTTTTTAGTATCGCCAAATTCGATAAAAATAGTGCCAAATGGAATGTTTTTTGGTGCCGCAACGGGATCTGGGGTGCTTTTGTGCTGGGGCCGTTGCACCAAAACCAGCACTTTTTTGAGGGACCCACCCCACCCCTCTCAAAACTGAAATTCCCACCTTATCGACAAAATCGCAGACTTTCTACACAATAAACTTTTTTTTCTGATAGCCCCGAGGGATTTGCATTATTATTGGGCCAGTGCGCAGCCTTGCGCAGCCTTGCGCAGTTAACAACACCTTTTTTAGCCTCTGGGAAGGCCAAAAATGGGGTTTTTTCCCTAAGGATCGCACATATCGCGCTTTTCTACACAATAAACCTTTTTTTCTGATAGCCCCAAGGGATTTGCGTTATTATTAGGCCAGTGCGCAGCCTTGCGCAGCCTTGCGCAGTCAACAACACCTTTTTTAGCCTCTGGGAAGGCCAAAAATGAGGTTTTTGCCCTAAGGATCGCACATATCGCGCCTTCTTTGTGCCTTTGCACAAAAGGAATTTTTTTCGGATGGTCCCAGAGGGATTGAATGCATTTGGGACCTTTGTGCATGCAGCTGAGAGCGCCAATTAGCTTTTTTCTGCTTTTTGGGGCTAATTCAAGCCCTGAAAAAGTGCAGCACTTTTTAGTATCGCCAAATTCGATAAAAATAGTGCCAAATGGAATGTTTTTTGGTGCCGCAACGGGATCTGGGGTGCTTTTGTGCTGGGGCCGTTGCACCAAAACCAGCACTTTTTTGAGGGACCCACCCCACCCCTCTCAAAACTGAATTTCCCACCTTATCGACAAAATCGCAGACTTTCTACACAATAAACTTTTTTTTCTGATAGCCCCGAGGGATTTGCATTATTATTGGGCCAGTGCGCAGCCTTGCGCAGCCTTGCGCAGTTAACAACACCTTTTTTAGCCTCTGGGAAGGCCAAAAATGGGGTTTTTTCCCTAAGGATCGCACATATCGCGCTTTTCAGCCAATTTATAAGTATTATAAATTAAAGTTAATGGGACAACCATGAGGTTAATGTCCTAGCGTTACTATATCGGCAATGTGATATGTCATCAAGATAAGACCTTTCAATCATCATGCCTAAAGGTCATGCCGCATTCACGTGCAAAGATCAGGATATTTATATTTGACCAATGACGTTTGGCTGCTCACGTGAAATCAAGCACCCTCAATCTGCCTTTGTTCATTTCAGCCTTCCAGTCTAGTAATCATTCTGGTTGAGTACCTTTGTTAACCAGCTCTTTCTTACGTCCTTTTGCGTATTGTTTTTACGGATTCCGACAGCTTCCTCAATTATTTTCATTGAGCATATGCTTCTTGAGCCTGGCAATTTGAAATTATGCCGCCCATTGCACCTCGAAGACGTTCCCGTTCGCAGACAGCTCCGACTAATGCTTGAAATCTCCGACTGAACACCGCCGTTTTTCAGGCTTTCTCGCTTTTCGACTACCTGCGATTTCTGCCATAGTAACAACCTCTTAGCCACTGACAACCGTTTGACGCTATCAAAGCGATTGGAAGACGCTGGCTTTCCCTTTAGAGGGTCCCGAAGGCCGAAGAGCGGAGAAATGCTCCAAATGTTCGACCACAACAGACCATTGAACGACACGCCAGCAGGTTCCCAACGGCAAGAAAACCACACATTCTCTGAAGAATAGACGGCCGAGATCAAGCCTTTGGTCCAAGAACGCCCTCCTGCCGTTACCGCAGCTTGAACAAGATAAGTACTTTTAATTTGTGTTATAAAAATTCAATCCCATTTTCAGTGTTTAAAAGTGTGACGGGCCTGCGTGACTCCAACGCACGTGTTTTTAGCCTTTCTAGACTGGAAGAGTTTTGTTCGCACGAATATATCTTTAAGGGAAAGGCTTCTTTTGCACAATATTACCGTAGTGACGTAGAGATAAGAGGTTCATTTCTGTGGAATGCTTTGTATGCGTTGCATACAACCGTGGTATATTTGCATATAAGCTTGTAATGTCCACTGAACAAAGATTATGTTTTCTGAAACCTCGATTTCCCTACGAAGTCAATGAAGAGAGTCGTATCTTTCAGTTACGACTTTTATTGTTGTGTCATAGACTGAGGGAAATTATTAACGCATGTTGATAGTGTCTCTCTATCTTAGGGATATATTTGTTCACAAAATTGGGATACGGATTATTTCCAAAATTTACCCAGGATTAGGGATTATTCAGAACCCTCCTAGCAGGACCTCTTATTTGTAAGATTGCGTATCAAATATTCAGCCTTACATGTATACATTAGCTGTAATGTGGACAACCTCTCCAGGATTCGCTTTTTTCTATCTATATGAGAGTAAATCCGTCAAATAATCACTTATTGTTGGTCTGCGTGGGTGGTAATTGTTTCGCCCTTTTGTACACACCTGGGAAATGCTCATACTTGGTGCTTTTCATTTACTAAAGACAGTTCCATGCAACCTGCAATTTTTGTTATGTAGTTTTACAAGTATCATGCTACAGAACTTCCCTGGGTTTCTTTGATGGTAGTTTATACCAGGAATAGGATGATAGATGTTTTAGTCTGCTTATGTGGCAGGCAATCATTTTATCGGCAAATCAGTGCCCTAAACAGTCTATTGTGTCTATTGTGAATCTGGCAAATTCAAGCCTGTCGGTTATCTGGCAGGCACTGAAGGTTGCTGTTTCTTATTTAGATTCCCTTGAGGGGCTACCAGCCAATCAAGCAGCCTTCCTCTCAGGCCTTCCAAGCTCGGATTACCTTGCGGCCTCGGCGAACACTAACGCCCCTGAGCTCCCACCCTGACCCTCTCCAGTCAAGCAGTGTTCTTGCTACACCCCTTCTTGTCCTCACTGGCACCATTGTTTTTTGCAATGTACCAACCTGTGCTACCAAGTTTTTACTCTGGATCAGAGATGCGGGAGCCATCACCAATCTGCTTGAGTCTATCCCGGAGTGGGCCTGGATCATCACACTATGTGTTATCAACGATATGCAGATTTCCTCCATAGATGCCTGGCTATTACAACCTAGTACTGCAGTCATGAACTTTACTTCACAGAATAACCTATGCTTTGATTCACAAGCTTTATTTATATGTTTATATATCTATTTATTTATTTAGTTATTTTTCTGGTATGTGATTGCCTCTATTTTCAGGGTTTGTGTGGTCTGCAGTGATCTGGAAGACAACATTCCCCTATTTTTCCCCACAGTTACTCGCCAGTCCATGCTAGAATTTCCACAGTTAATTCATGTGGACTCTCACTGTGCAGGTCACCTGATAGTTCTTTCATGGCAGCCGGACCAGTCATTTATTTTCACATATACATCCATTCCTTGCATCGATATGGCAAATTTTCACTAATGCAAACAAACCTTAAGACTTTCATCTCATTAACCAGTATTGTATTGTCCCCATTCTGTATTAATTCTGTGCATGGGAAAGTTCCAGTTCTCAGCATCATAACATGCCCCAATTACACTATGCAATTTCTCGTCAGAACAGGAGCTATCATGAGAAATATGGGCATTCTGATTTAAGGTGAACAGGGGACTAAGGCCACGGGGGTTTGGGGTTCGTCATGGGGAATACACTTCGTGTATTTGTGGGAGGAAGTGCTCCCAATACAGGTCACACTTTTCCCCATGGACTCACAGTCTCAGTTACTTCTATATTCTGCGCCATTCACAACTGGTTACTATGGTAACCTTAGGGTATAGGCTCGGATAGGATAAGGACCTCGCTCATGGGGGATTTTAGCCCTCTGGGGAGGATAAGGACCTCGCTCTGAGGGGATTGTCAGCCCCCTGGGGAGGATCGGATAAGGACCTCGCTCATGGGGGATTTTAGCCCTCTGGGGAGGTTACCGTCCTCGCTCATGGGGGATAGCCCTCAGGGGAGGACTTTTTGGGACCTCACTCATTGCGGAACTCAGCCCTCTGGGGAGGCCCATTGCCAATCTAGACTAGCCTGACCTGTATGCAATCTATGCTTCACTGGAGTACTTCCTCCCCTACCCCTTTATCCCACAAACTGTTGTCGTCTCACTTACTCTCATGGGTTGGAACATTAAAGCCAATTTATAAGTATTATAAATTAAAGTTAATGGGACAACCATGAGGTTAATGTCCTAGCGTTACTATATCGGCAATGTGATATGTCATCAAGATAAGACCTTTCAATCATCATGCCTAAAGGTCATGCCGCATTCACGTGCAAAGATCAGGATATTTATATTTGACCAATGACGTTTGGCTGCTCACGTGAAATCAAGCACCCTCAATCTGCCTTTGTTCATTTCAGCCTTCCAGTCTAGTAATCATTCTGGTTGAGTACCTTTGTTAACCAGCTCCCCTCCCTCCCTCCCACGTGTTGTCTCAGTTTCTATGGGCATGGCTTTGCACAGTTTCATAACCGTTGCCCCAAACGTTATAAACACCTGTATCCGGTTGTATGCAATAGTACCTTATCTACAGTATACATCTTGTTCTGTCAGCATATAGATGTAAAATAAATGTACCAGCTAATTGTATATTACCATAGTTTCTAGTCTAAATGTAGTTTATTGTTCATTCTTTACCACAGCGCAAAGCTGTGATGAGACTGCGAACTCTGGCTTTATAGCCTTTTTCTTAGCCTCATTTACTACTGACTTGCTTTTCATTATTGGCATTGTTTTATTTATTTATTTATTTTTATTTCCTAATTTTTGATCAATTCTTTGAATAGCGTGATCAATGTAAGGGCATGATAGTTATTACTCTGGCCTTCGTACACTGCTATAGTTGTTAGTCTTATTTTAGTAATTGTTAATTTCAATAAACATGGGTAAGGGAGGAAGTGCTCCCAATACAGGTCACACTTTTCCCCATGGACTCACAGTCTCAGTTACTTCTATATTCTGCGCCATTCACAACTGGTTACTATGGTAACCTTAGGGTATAGGCTCGGATAGGATAAGGACCTCGCTCATGGGGGATTTTAGCCCTCTGGGGAGGATAAGGACCTCGCTCTGAGGGGATTGTCAGCCCCCTGGGGAGGATCGGATAAGGACCTCGCTCATGGGGGATTTTAGCCCTCTGGGGAGGTTACCGTCCTCGCTCATGGGGGATAGCCCTCAGGGGAGGACTTTTTGGGACCTCACTCATTGCGGAACTCAGCCCTCTGGGGAGGCCCATTGCCAATCTAGACTAGCCTGACCTGTATGCAATCTATGCTTCACTGGAGTACTTCCTCCCCTACCCCTTTATCCCACAAACTGTTGTCGTCTCACTTACTCTCATGGGTTGGAACATTAATACACAATAAACCTTTTTTTCTGATAGCCCCAAGGGATTTGCGTTATTATTAGGCCAGTGCGCAGCCTTGCGCAGCCTTGCGCAGTCAACAACACCTTTTTTAGCCTCTGGGAAGGCCAAAAATGAGGTTTTTTCCCTAAGGATCGCACATATCGCGCCTTCTTTGTGCCTTTGCACAAAAGGAATTTTTTTCGGATGGTCCCAGAGGGATTGAATGCATTTGGGACCTTTGTGCATGCAGCTGAGAGCGCCAATTAGCTTTTTTCTGCTTTTTGGGGCTAATTCAAGCCCTGAAAAAGTGCAGCACTTTTTAGTATCGCCAAATTCGATAAAAATAGTGCCAAATGGAATGTTTTTTGGTGCCGCAACGGGATCTGGGGTGCTTTTGTGCTGGGGCCGTTGCACCAAAACCAGCACTTTTTTGAGGGACCCACCCCACCCCTCTCAAAACTGAATTTCCCACCTTATCGACAAAATCGCAGACTTTCTACACAATAAACTTTTTTTTCTGATAGCCCCGAGGGATTTGCATTATTATTGGGCCAGTGCGCAGCCTTGCGCAGCCTTGCGCAGTTAACAACACCTTTTTTAGCCTCTGGGAAGGCCAAAAATGGGGTTTTTTCCCTAAGGATCGCACATATCGCGCTTTTCTACACAATAAACCTTTTTTTCTGATAGCCCCAAGGGATTTGCGTTATTATTAGGCCAGTGCGCAGCCTTGCGCAGCCTTGCGCAGTCAACAACACCTTTTTTAGCCTCTGGGAAGGCCAAAAATGAGGTTTTTTCCCTAAGGATCGCACATATCGCGCCTTCTTTGTGCCTTTGCACAAAAGGAATTTTTTTCGGATGGTCCCAGAGGGATTGAATGCATTTGGGACCTTTGTGCATGCAGCTGAGAGCGCCAATTAGCTTTTTTCTGCTTTTTGGGGCTAATTCAAGCCCTGAAAAAGTGCAGCACTTTTTAGTATCGCCAAATTCGATAAAAATAGTGCCAAATGGAATGTTTTTTGGTGCCGCAACGGGATCTGGGGTGCTTTTGTGCTGGGGCCGTTGCACCAAAACCAGCACTTTTTTGAGGGACCCACCCCACCCCTCTCAAAACTGAAATTCCCACCTTATCGACAAAATCGCAGACTTTCTACACAATAAACTTTTTTTTCTGATAGCCCCGAGGGATTTGCATTATTATTGGGCCAGTGCGCAGCCTTGCGCAGCCTTGCGCAGTTAACAACACCTTTTTTAGCCTCTGGGAAGGCCAAAAATGGGGTTTTTTCCCTAAGGATCGCACATATCGCGCTTTTCTACACAATAAACCTTTTTTTCTGATAGCCCCAAGGGATTTGCGTTATTATTAGGCCAGTGCGCAGCCTTGCGCAGCCTTGCGCAGTCAACAACACCTTTCTTAGCCTCTGGGAAGGCCAAAAATGAGGTTTTTTCCCTAAGGATCGCACATATCGCGCCTTCTTTGTGCCTTTGCACAAAAGGAATTTTTTTCGGATGGTCCCAGAGGGATTGAATGCATTTGGGACCTTTGTGCATGCAGCTGAGAGCGCCAATTAGCTTTTTTCTGCTTTTTGGGGCTAATTCAAGCCCTGAAAAAGTGCAGCACTTTTTAGTATCGCCAAATTCGATAAAAATAGTGCCAAATGGAATGTTTTTTGGTGCCGCAACGGGATCTGGGGTGCTTTTGTGCTGGGGCCGTTGCACCAAAACCAGCACTTTTTTGAGGGACCCACCCCACCCCTCTCAAAACTGAAATTCCCACCTTATCGACAAAATCGCAGACTTTCTACACAATAAACTTTTTTTTCTAATAGCCCCGAGGGATTTGCATTATTATTGGGCCAGTGCGCAGCCTTGCGCAGTTAACAACACCTTTTTTAGCCTCTGGGAAGGCCAAAAATGGGGTTTTTTCCCTAAGGATCGCACATATCGCGCTTTTCTACACAATAAACCTTTTTTTCTGATAGCCCCAAGGGATTTGCGTTATTATTAGGCCAGTGCGCAGCCTTGCGCAGCCTTGCGCAGTCAACAACACCTTTTTTAGCCTCTGGGAAGGCCAAAAATGAGGTTTTTTTCCCTAAGGATCGCACATATCGCGCCTTCTTTGTGCCTTTGCACAAAAGGAATTTTTTTCGGATGGTCCCAGAGGGATTGAATGCATTTGGGACCTTTGTGCATGCAGCTGAGAGCGCCAATTAGCTTTTTTCTGCTTTTTGGGGCTAATTCAAGCCCTGAAAAAGTGCAGCACTTTTTAGTATCGCCAAATTCGATAAAAATAGTGCCAAATGGAATGTTTTTTGGTGCCGCAACGGGATCTGGGGTGCTTTTGTGCTGGGGCCGTTGCACCAAAACCAGCACTTTTTTGAGGGACCCACCCCACCCCTCTCAAAACTGAAATTCCCACCTTATCGACAAAATCGCAGACTTTCTACACAATAAACTTTTTTTTCTGATAGCCCCGAGGGATTTGCATTATTATTGGGCCAGTGCGCAGCCTTGCGCAGCCTTGCGCAGTTAACAACACCTTTTTTAGCCTCTGGGAAGGCCAAAAATGGGGTTTTTTCCCTAAGGATCGCACATATCGCGCTTTTCTACACAATAAACCTTTTTTTCTGATAGCCCCAAGGGATTTGCGTTATTATTAGGCCAGTGCGCAGCCTTGCGCAGCCTTGCGCAGTCAACAACACCTTTTTTAGCCTCTGGGAAGGCCAAAAATGAGGTTTTTTCCCTAAGGATCGCACATATCGCGCCTTCTTTGTGCCTTTGCACAAAAGGAATTTTTTTCGGATGGTCCCAGAGGGATTGAATGCATTTGGGACCTTTGTGCATGCAGCTGAGAGCGCCAATTAGCTTTTTTCTGCTTTTTGGGGCTAATTCAAGCCCTGAAAAAGTGCAGCACTTTTTAGTATCGCCAAATTCGATAAAAATAGTGCCAAATGGAATGTTTTTTGGTGCCGCAACGGGATCTGGGGTGCTTTTGTGCTGGGGCCGTTGCACCAAAACCAGCACTTTTTTGAGGGACCCACCCCACCCCTCTCAAAACTGAAATTCCCACCTTATCGACAAAATCGCAGACTTTCTACACAACAAACTTTTTTTTCTGATAGCCCCGAGGGATTTGCATTATTATTGGGCCAGTGCGCAGCCTTGCGCAGCCTTGCGCAGTTAACAACACCTTTTTTAGCCTCTGGGAAGGCCAAAAATGGGGTTTTTTCCCTAAGGATCGCACATATCGCGCTTTTCTACACAATAAACCTTTTTTTCTGATAGCCCCAAGGGATTTGCGTTATTATTAGGCCAGTGCGCAGCCTTGCGCAGCCTTGCGCAGTCAACAACACCTTTTTTAGCCTCTGGGAAGGCCAAAAATGAGGTTTTTTCCCTAAGGATCGCACATATCGCGCCTTCTTTGTGCCTTTGCACAAAAGGAATTTTTTTCGGATGGTCCCAGAGGGATTGAATGCATTTGGGACCTTTGTGCATGCAGCTGAGAGCGCCAATTAGCTTTTTTCTGCTTTTTGGGGCTAATTCAAGCCCTGAAAAAGTGCAGCACTTTTTAGTATCGCCAAATTCGATAAAAATAGTGCCAAATGGAATGTTTTTTGGTGCCGCAACGGGATCTGGGGTGCTTTTGTGCTGGGGCCGTTGCACCAAAACCAGCACTTTTTTGAGGGACCCACCCCACCCCTCTCAAAACTGAAATTCCCACCTTATCGACAAAATCGCAGACTTTCTACACAATAAACTTTTTTTTCTGATAGCCCCGAGGGATTTGCATTATTATTGGGCCAGTGCGCAGCCTTGCGCAGCCTTGCGCAGTTAACAACACCTTTTTTAGCCTCTGGGAAGGCCAAAAATGGGGTTTTTTCCCTAAGGATCGCACATATCGCGCTTTTCTACACAATAAACCTTTTTTTCTGATAGCCCCAAGGGATTTGCGTTATTATTAGGCCAGTGCGCAGCCTTGCGCAGCCTTGCGCAGTCAACAACACCTTTTTTAGCCTCTGGGAAGGCCAAAAATGAGGTTTTTTCCCTAAGGATCGCACATATCGCGCCTTCTTTGTGCCTTTGCACAAAAGGAATTTTTTTCGGATGGTCCCAGAGGGATTGAATGCATTTGGGACCTTTGTGCATGCAGCTGAGAGCGCCAATTAGCTTTTTTCTGCTTTTTGGGGCTAATTCAAGCCCTGAAAAAGTGCAGCACTTTTTAGTATCGCCAAATTCGATAAAAATAGTGCCAAATGGAATGTTTTTTGGTGCCGCAACGGGATCTGGGGTGCTTTTGTGCTGGGGCCGTTGCACCAAAACCAGCACTTTTTTGAGGGACCCACCCCACCCCTCTCAAAACTGAAATTCCCACCTTATCGACAAAATCGCAGACTTTCTACACAATAAACTTTTTTTTCTGATAGCCCCGAGGGATTTGCATTATTATTGGGCCAGTGCGCAGCCTTGCGCAGCCTTGCGCAGTTAACAACACCTTTTTTAGCCTCTGGGAAGGCCAAAAATGGGGTTTTTTCCCTAAGGATCGCACATATCGCGCTTTTCTACACAATAAACCTTTTTTTCTGATAGCCCCAAGGGATTTGCGTTATTATTAGGCCAGTGCGCAGCCTTGCGCAGCCTTGCGCAGTCAACAACACCTTTCTTAGCCTCTGGGAAGGCCAAAAATGAGGTTTTTTCCCTAAGGATCGCACATATCGCGCCTTCTTTGTGCCTTTGCACAAAAGGAATTTTTTTCGGATGGTCCCAGAGGGATTGAATGCATTTGGGACCTTTGTGCATGCAGCTGAGAGCGCCAATTAGCTTTTTTCTGCTTTTTGGGGCTAATTCAAGCCCTGAAAAAGTGCAGCACTTTTTAGTATCGCCAAATTCGATAAAAATAGTGCCAAATGGAATGTTTTTTGGTGCCGCAACGGGATCTGGGGTGCTTTTGTGCTGGGGCCGTTGCACCAAAACCAGCACTTTTTTGAGGGACCCACCCCACCCCTCTCAAAACTGAAATTCCCACCTTATCGACAAAATCGCAGACTTTCTACACAATAAACTTTTTTTTCTGATAGCCCCGAGGGATTTGCATTATTATTGGGCCAGTGCGCAGCCTTGCGCAGTTAACAACACCTTTTTTAGCCTCTGGGAAGGCCAAAAATGGGGTTTTTTCCCTAAGGATCGCACATATCGCGCTTTTCTACACAATAAACCTTTTTTTCTGATAGCCCCAAGGGATTTGCGTTATTATTAGGCCAGTGCGCAGCCTTGCGCAGCCTTGCGCAGTCAACAACACCTTTTTTAGCCTCTGGGAAGGCCAAAAATGAGGTTTTTTTCCCTAAGGATCGCACATATCGCGCCTTCTTTGTGCCTTTGCACAAAAGGAATTTTTTTCGGATGGTCCCAGAGGGATTGAATGCATTTGGGACCTTTGTGCATGCAGCTGAGAGCGCCAATTAGCTTTTTTCTGCTTTTTGGGGCTAATTCAAGCCCTGAAAAAGTGCAGCACTTTTTAGTATCGCCAAATTCGATAAAAATAGTGCCAAATGGAATGTTTTTTGGTGCCGCAACGGGATCTGGGGTGCTTTTGTGCTGGGGCCGTTGCACCAAAACCAGCACTTTTTTGAGGGACCCACCCCACCCCTCTCAAAACTGAAATTCCCACCTTATCGACAAAATCGCAGACTTTCTACACAATAAACTTTTTTTTCTGATAGCCCCGAGGGATTTGCATTATTATTGGGCCAGTGCGCAGCCTTGCGCAGTTAACAACACCTTTTTTAGCCTCTGGGAAGGCCAAAAATGGGGTTTTTTCCCTAAGGATCGCACATATCGCGCTTTTCTACACAATAAACCTTTTTTTCTGATAGCCCCAAGGGATTTGCGTTATTATTAGGCCAGTGCGCAGCCTTGCGCAGCCTTGCGCAGTCAACAACACCTTTTTTAGCCTCTGGGAAGGCCAAAAATGAGGTTTTTTTCCCTAAGGATCGCACATATCGCGCCTTCTTTGTGCCTTTGCACAAAAGGAATTTTTTTCGGATGGTCCCAGAGGGATTGAATGCATTTGGGACCTTTGTGCATGCAGCTGAGAGCGCCAATTAGCTTTTTTCTGCTTTTTGGGGCTAATTCAAGCCCTGAAAAAGTGCAGCACTTTTTAGTATCGCCAAATTCGATAAAAATAGTGCCAAATGGAATGTTTTTTGGTGCCGCAACGGGATCTGGGGTGCTTTTGTGCTGGGGCCGTTGCACCAAAACCAGCACTTTTTTGAGGGACCCACCCCACCCCTCTCAAAACTGAAATTCCCACCTTATCGACAAAATCGCAGACTTTCTACACAATAAACTTTTTTTTCTGATAGCCCCGAGGGATTTGCATTATTATTGGGCCAGTGCGCAGCCTTGCGCAGCCTTGCGCAGTTAACAACACCTTTTTTAGCCTCTGGGAAGGCCAAAAATGGGGTTTTTTCCCTAAGGATCGCACATATCGCGCTTTTCTACACAATAAACCTTTTTTTCTGATAGCCCCAAGGGATTTGCGTTATTATTAGGCCAGTGCGCAGCCTTGCGCAGCCTTGCGCAGTCAACAACACCTTTTTTAGCCTCTGGGAAGGCCAAAAATGAGGTTTTTTCCCTAAGGATCGCACATATCGCGCCTTCTTTGTGCCTTTGCACAAAAGGAATTTTTTTCGGATGGTCCCAGAGGGATTGAATGCATTTGGGACCTTTGTGCATGCAGCTGAGAGCGCCAATTAGCTTTTTTCTGCTTTTTGGGGCTAATTCAAGCCCTGAAAAAGTGCAGCACTTTTTAGTATCGCCAAATTCGATAAAAATAGTGCCAAATGGAATGTTTTTTGGTGCCGCAACGGGATCTGGGGTGCTTTTGTGCTGGGGCCGTTGCACCAAAACCAGCACTTTTTTGAGGGACCCACCCCACCCCTCTCAAAACTGAAATTCCCACCTTATCGACAAAATCGCAGACTTTCTACACAACAAACTTTTTTTTCTGATAGCCCCGAGGGATTTGCATTATTATTGGGCCAGTGCGCAGCCTTGCCCAGCCTTGCGCAGTTAACAACACCTTTTTTAGCCTCTGGGAAGGCCAAAAATGGGGTTTTTTCCCTAAGGATCGCACATATCGCGCTTTTCTACACAATAAACCTTTTTTTCTGATAGCCCCAAGGGATTTGCGTTATTATTAGGCCAGTGCGCAGCCTTGCGCAGCCTTGCGCAGTCAACAACACCTTTTTTAGCCTCTGGGAAGGCCAAAAATGAGGTTTTTTCCCTAAGGATCGCACATATCGCGCCTTCTTTGTGCCTTTGCACAAAAGGAATTTTTTTCGGATGGTCCCAGAGGGATTGAATGCATTTGGGACCTTTGTGCATGCAGCTGAGAGCGCCAATTAGCTTTTTTCTGCTTTTTGGGGCTAATTCAAGCCCTGAAAAAGTGCAGCACTTTTTAGTATCGCCAAATTCGATAAAAATAGTGCCAAATGGAATGTTTTTTGGTGCCGCAACGGGATCTGGGGTGCTTTTGTGCTGGGGCCGTTGCACCAAAACCAGCACTTTTTTGAGGGACCCACCCCACCCCTCTCAAAACTGAAATTCCCACCTTATCGACAAAATCGCAGACTTTCTACACAATAAACTTTTTTTTCTGATAGCCCCGAGGGATTTGCATTATTATTGGGCCAGTGCGCAGCCTTGCGCAGCCTTGCGCAGTTAACAACACCTTTTTTAGCCTCTGGGAAGGCCAAAAATGGGGTTTTTTCCCTAAGGATCGCACATATCGCGCTTTTCTACACAATAAACCTTTTTTTCTGATAGCCCCAAGGGATTTGCGTTATTATTAGGCCAGTGCGCAGCCTTGCGCAGCCTTGCGCAGTCAACAACACCTTTTTTAGCCTCTGGGAAGGCCAAAAATGAGGTTTTTTCCCTAAGGATCGCACATATCGCGCCTTCTTTGTGCCTTTGCACAAAAGGAATTTTTTTCGGATGGTCCCAGAGGGATTGAATGCATTTGGGACCTTTGTGCATGCAGCTGAGAGCGCCAATTAGCTTTTTTCTGCTTTTTGGGGCTAATTCAAGCCCTGAAAAAGTGCAGCACTTTTTAGTATCGCCAAATTCGATAAAAATAGTGCCAAATGGAATGTTTTTTGGTGCCGCAACGGGATCTGGGGTGCTTTTGTGCTGGGGCCGTTGCACCAAAACCAGCACTTTTTTGAGGGACCCACCCCACCCCTCTCAAAACTGAAATTCCCACCTTATCGACAAAATCGCAGACTTTCTACACAATAAACTTTTTTTTCTGATAGCCCCGAGGGATTTGCATTATTATTGGGCCAGTGCGCAGCCTTGCGCAGCCTTGCGCAGTTAACAACACCTTTTTTAGCCTCTGGGAAGGCCAAAAATGGGGTTTTTTCCCTAAGGATCGCACATATCGCGCTTTTCTACACAATAAACCTTTTTTTCTGATAGCCCCAAGGGATTTGCGTTATTATTAGGCCAGTGCGCAGCCTTGCGCAGCCTTGCGCAGTCAACAACACCTTTCTTAGCCTCTGGGAAGGCCAAAAATGAGGTTTTTTCCCTAAGGATCGCACATATCGCGCCTTCTTTGTGCCTTTGCACAAAAGGAATTTTTTTCGGATGGTCCCAGAGGGATTGAATGCATTTGGGACCTTTGTGCATGCAGCTGAGAGCGCCAATTAGCTTTTTTCTGCTTTTTGGGGCTAATTCAAGCCCTGAAAAAGTGCAGCACTTTTTAGTATCGCCAAATTCGATAAAAATAGTGCCAAATGGAATGTTTTTTGGTGCCGCAACGGGATCTGGGGTGCTTTTGTGCTGGGGCCGTTGCACCAAAACCAGCACTTTTTTGAGGGACCCACCCCACCCCTCTCAAAACTGAAATTCCCACCTTATCGACAAAATCGCAGACTTTCTACACAATAAACTTTTTTTTCTAATAGCCCCGAGGGATTTGCATTATTATTGGGCCAGTGCGCAGCCTTGCGCAGTTAACAACACCTTTTTTAGCCTCTGGGAAGGCCAAAAATGGGGTTTTTTCCCTAAGGATCGCACATATCGCGCTTTTCTACACAATAAACCTTTTTTTCTGATAGCCCCAAGGGATTTGCGTTATTATTAGGCCAGTGCGCAGCCTTGCGCAGCCTTGCGCAGTCAACAACACCTTTTTTAGCCTCTGGGAAGGCCAAAAATGAGGTTTTTTTCCCTAAGGATCGCACATATCGCGCCTTCTTTGTGCCTTTGCACAAAAGGAATTTTTTTCGGATGGTCCCAGAGGGATTGAATGCATTTGGGACCTTTGTGCATGCAGCTGAGAGCGCCAATTAGCTTTTTTCTGCTTTTTGGGGCTAATTCAAGCCCTGAAAAAGTGCAGCACTTTTTAGTATCGCCAAATTCGATAAAAATAGTGCCAAATGGAATGTTTTTTGGTGCCGCAACGGGATCTGGGGTGCTTTTGTGCTGGGGCCGTTGCACCAAAACCAGCACTTTTTTGAGGGACCCACCCCACCCCTCTCAAAACTGAAATTCCCACCTTATCGACAAAATCGCAGACTTTCTACACAATAAACTTTTTTTTCTGATAGCCCCGAGGGATTTGCATTATTATTGGGCCAGTGCGCAGCCTTGCGCAGCCTTGCGCAGTTAACAACACCTTTTTTAGCCTCTGGGAAGGCCAAAAATGGGGTTTTTTCCCTAAGGATCGCACATATCGCGCTTTTCTACACAATAAACCTTTTTTTCTGATAGCCCCAAGGGATTTGCGTTATTATTAGGCCAGTGCGCAGCCTTGCGCAGCCTTGCGCAGTCAACAACACCTTTTTTAGCCTCTGGGAAGGCCAAAAATGAGGTTTTTTCCCTAAGGATCGCACATATCGCGCCTTCTTTGTGCCTTTGCACAAAAGGAATTTTTTTCGGATGGTCCCAGAGGGATTGAATGCATTTGGGACCTTTGTGCATGCAGCTGAGAGCGCCAATTAGCTTTTTTCTGCTTTTTGGGGCTAATTCAAGCCCTGAAAAAGTGCAGCACTTTTTAGTATCGCCAAATTCGATAAAAATAGTGCCAAATGGAATGTTTTTTGGTGCCGCAACGGGATCTGGGGTGCTTTTGTGCTGGGGCCGTTGCACCAAAACCAGCACTTTTTTGAGGGACCCACCCCACCCCTCTCAAAACTGAAATTCCCACCTTATCGACAAAATCGCAGACTTTCTACACAACAAACTTTTTTTTCTGATAGCCCCGAGGGATTTGCATTATTATTGGGCCAGTGCGCAGCCTTGCGCAGCCTTGCGCAGTTAACAACACCTTTTTTAGCCTCTGGGAAGGCCAAAAATGGGGTTTTTTCCCTAAGGATCGCACATATCGCGCTTTTCTACACAATAAACCTTTTTTTCTGATAGCCCCAAGGGATTTGCGTTATTATTAGGCCAGTGCGCAGCCTTGCGCAGCCTTGCGCAGTCAACAACACCTTTTTTAGCCTCTGGGAAGGCCAAAAATGAGGTTTTTTCCCTAAGGATCGCACATATCGCGCCTTCTTTGTGCCTTTGCACAAAAGGAATTTTTTTCGGATGGTCCCAGAGGGATTGAATGCATTTGGGACCTTTGTGCATGCAGCTGAGAGCGCCAATTAGCTTTTTTCTGCTTTTTGGGGCTAATTCAAGCCCTGAAAAAGTGCAGCACTTTTTAGTATCGCCAAATTCGATAAAAATAGTGCCAAATGGAATGTTTTTTGGTGCCGCAACGGGATCTGGGGTGCTTTTGTGCTGGGGCCGTTGCACCAAAACCAGCACTTTTTTGAGGGACCCACCCCACCCCTCTCAAAACTGAAATTCCCACCTTATCGACAAAATCGCAGACTTTCTACACAATAAACTTTTTTTTCTGATAGCCCCGAGGGATTTGCATTATTATTGGGCCAGTGCGCAGCCTTGCGCAGCCTTGCGCAGTTAACAACACCTTTTTTAGCCTCTGGGAAGGCCAAAAATGGGGTTTTTTCCCTAAGGATCGCACATATCGCGCTTTTCTACACAATAAACCTTTTTTTCTGATAGCCCCAAGGGATTTGCGTTATTATTAGGCCAGTGCGCAGCCTTGCGCAGCCTTGCGCAGTCAACAACACCTTTTTTAGCCTCTGGGAAGGCCAAAAATGAGGTTTTTTCCCTAAGGATCGCACATATCGCGCCTTCTTTGTGCCTTTGCACAAAAGGAATTTTTTTCGGATGGTCCCAGAGGGATTGAATGCATTTGGGACCTTTGTGCATGCAGCTGAGAGCGCCAATTAGCTTTTTTCTGCTTTTTGGGGCTAATTCAAGCCCTGAAAAAGTGCAGCACTTTTTAGTATCGCCAAATTCGATAAAAATAGTGCCAAATGGAATGTTTTTTGGTGCCGCAACGGGATCTGGGGTGCTTTTGTGCTGGGGCCGTTGCACCAAAACCAGCACTTTTTTGAGGGACCCACCCCACCCCTCTCAAAACTGAAATTCCCACCTTATCGACAAAATCGCAGACTTTCTACACAATAAACTTTTTTTTCTGATAGCCCCGAGGGATTTGCATTATTATTGGGCCAGTGCGCAGCCTTGCGCAGCCTTGCGCAGTTAACAACACCTTTTTTAGCCTCTGGGAAGGCCAAAAATGGGGTTTTTTCCCTAAGGATCGCACATATCGCGCTTTTCTACACAATAAACCTTTTTTTCTGATAGCCCCAAGGGATTTGCGTTATTATTAGGCCAGTGCGCAGCCTTGCGCAGCCTTGCGCAGTCAACAACACCTTTCTTAGCCTCTGGGAAGGCCAAAAATGAGGTTTTTTCCCTAAGGATCGCACATATCGCGCCTTCTTTGTGCCTTTGCACAAAAGGAATTTTTTTCGGATGGTCCCAGAGGGATTGAATGCATTTGGGACCTTTGTGCATGCAGCTGAGAGCGCCAATTAGCTTTTTTCTGCTTTTTGGGGCTAATTCAAGCCCTGAAAAAGTGCAGCACTTTTTAGTATCGCCAAATTCGATAAAAATAGTGCCAAATGGAATGTTTTTTGGTGCCGCAACGGGATCTGGGGTGCTTTTGTGCTGGGGCCGTTGCACCAAAACCAGCACTTTTTTGAGGGACCCACCCCACCCCTCTCAAAACTGAAATTCCCACCTTATCGACAAAATCGCAGACTTTCTACACAATAAACTTTTTTTTCTGATAGCCCCGAGGGATTTGCATTATTATTGGGCCAGTGCGCAGCCTTGCGCAGTTAACAACACCTTTTTTAGCCTCTGGGAAGGCCAAAAATGGGGTTTTTTCCCTAAGGATCGCACATATCGCGCTTTTCTACACAATAAACCTTTTTTTCTGATAGCCCCAAGGGATTTGCGTTATTATTAGGCCAGTGCGCAGCCTTGCGCAGCCTTGCGCAGTCAACAACACCTTTTTTAGCCTCTGGGAAGGCCAAAAATGAGGTTTTTTTCCCTAAGGATCGCACATATCGCGCCTTCTTTGTGCCTTTGCACAAAAGGAATTTTTTTCGGATGGTCCCAGAGGGATTGAATGCATTTGGGACCTTTGTGCATGCAGCTGAGAGCGCCAATTAGCTTTTTTCTGCTTTTTGGGGCTAATTCAAGCCCTGAAAAAGTGCAGCACTTTTTAGTATCGCCAAATTCGATAAAAATAGTGCCAAATGGAATGTTTTTTGGTGCCGCAACGGGATCTGGGGTGCTTTTGTGCTGGGGCCGTTGCACCAAAACCAGCACTTTTTTGAGGGACCCACCCCACCCCTCTCAAAACTGAAATTCCCACCTTATCGACAAAATCGCAGACTTTCTACACAATAAACTTTTTTTTCTGATAGCCCCGAGGGATTTGCATTATTATTGGGCCAGTGCGCAGCCTTGCGCAGCCTTGCGCAGTTAACAACACCTTTTTTAGCCTCTGGGAAGGCCAAAAATGGGGTTTTTTCCCTAAGGATCGCACATATCGCGCTTTTCTACACAATAAACCTTTTTTTCTGATAGCCCCAAGGGATTTGCGTTATTATTAGGCCAGTGCGCAGCCTTGCGCAGCCTTGCGCAGTCAACAACACCTTTTTTAGCCTCTGGGAAGGCCAAAAATGAGGTTTTTTCCCTAAGGATCGCACATATCGCGCCTTCTTTGTGCCTTTGCACAAAAGGAATTTTTTTCGGATGGTCCCAGAGGGATTGAATGCATTTGGGACCTTTGTGCATGCAGCTGAGAGCGCCAATTAGCTTTTTTCTGCTTTTTGGGGCTAATTCAAGCCCTGAAAAAGTGCAGCACTTTTTAGTATCGCCAAATTCGATAAAAATAGTGCCAAATGGAATGTTTTTTGGTGCCGCAACGGGATCTGGGGTGCTTTTGTGCTGGGGCCGTTGCACCAAAACCAGCACTTTTTTGAGGGACCCACCCCACCCCTCTCAAAACTGAAATTCCCACCTTATCGACAAAATCGCAGACTTTCTACACAATAAACTTTTTTTTCTGATAGCCCCGAGGGATTTGCATTATTATTGGGCCAGTGCGCAGCCTTGCGCAGCCTTGCGCAGTCAACAACACCTTTTTTAGCCTCTGGGAAGGCCAAAAATGAGGTTTTTTCCCTAAGTATCGCACATATCGCGCCTTCTTTGTGCCTTTGCACAAAAGGAATTTTTTTCGGATGGTCCCAGAGGGATTGAATGCATTTGGGACCTTTGTGCATGCAGCTGAGAGCGCCAATTAGCTTTTTTCTGCTTTTTGAGGCTAATTCAAGCCCTGAAAAAGTGCAGCACTTTTTAGTATCGCCAAATTCGATAAAAATAGTGCCAAATGGAATGTTTTTTGGTGCCGCAACGGGATCTGGGGTGCTTTTGTGCTGGGGCCGTTGCACCAAAACCAGCACTTTTTTAAAGGAACCCACCCCACCCCTCTTCAAAACGGTTTTTTCCACCTTATCGACAAAATTGCAGACTTTCTATACAATAAACCTTTTTTTCTGATAGCCCCGAGGGATTTGCATTATTATTGGGCCAGTGCGCAGCCTTGCGCAGCCTTGCGCAGCCTTGCGCAGTTAACAACACCTTTTTTAGCCTCTGGGAAGGCCAAAAATGGGTTTTTTTCGCTAAGGATCGCACATATCGCGCTTTTCTACACAATAAACTTTTTTTTCTGATAGCCCCGAGGGATTTGCGTTATTATTAGGCCAGTGCGCAGCCTTGCGCAGCCTTGCACAGTTCACAACACCTTTTTTAGCCTCTGGGAAGGCCAAAAATGGGGTTTTTTCGCTAAGGATCGCACATATCGCGCTTTTCTACACAATAAACTTTTTTTTCTGATAGCCCCGAGGGATTTGCGTTATTATTAGGCCAATGCGCAGCCTTGCGCAGCCTTGCACAGTTAACAACACCTTTTTTAGCCTCTGGGAAGGCCAAAAATGGGGTTTTTTCGCTAAGGATCGCACATATCGCGCTTTTCTACACAATAAACTTTTTTTTCTGATAGCCCCGAGGGATTTGCGTTATTATTAGGCCAGTGCGCAGCCTTGCGCAGCCTTGCACAGTTAACAACACCTTTTTTAGCCTCTGGGAAGGCCAAAAATGGGGTTTTTTCCCTAAGGATCGCACATATCGCACCTTCTTTGTACTTTTGCACAAAAGGAATTTTTTTTGGATGGTCCCAGAGGGATTGAATGCATTTGGGACCTTTGTGCATGCAGCTGAGAGCGCCAATTAGCTTTTTTCTGCTTTTTGGGGCTAATTCAAGCCCTGAAAAAGTGCAACACTTTTTAGTATCGCCAAATTCGATAAAAATAGTGCCAAATGGAATGTTTTTTGGTGCCGCAACGGGATCTGGGGTGCTTTTGTGCTGGGGCCGTTGCACCAAAACCAGCACTTTTTTGAGGGACCCACCCTACCCCTCTTCAAAACGGTAATTCCACCTTATCGACAAAATTGCAGACTTTCTACACAATAAACCTTTTTTTCTGATAGCCCCGAGGGATTTGCATTATTATTGGGCCAGTGCGCAGCCTTGCGCAGCCTTGCGCAGTTAACAACACCTTTTTTAGCCTCTGGGAAGGCCAAAAATGGGGTTTTTTCGCTAAGGATCGCACATATCGCGCTTTTCTACACAATAAACTTTTTTTTCTGATAGCCCCGAGGGATTTGCGTTATTATTAGGCCAGTGCGCAGCCTTGCGCAGCCTTGCACAGTTAACAACACCTTTTTTAGCCTCTGGGAAGGCCAAAAATGGGGTTTTTTCGCTAAGGATCGCACATATCGCGCTTTTCTACACAATAAACTTTTTTTTCTGATAGCCCCGAGGGATTTGCGTTATTATTAGGCCAGTGCGCAGCCTTGCGCAGCCTTGCACAGTTAACAACACCTTTTTTAGCCTCTGGGAAGGCCAAAAATGGGGTTTTTTCGCTAAGGATCGCACATATCGCGCTTTTCTACACAATAAACTTTTTTTTCTGATAGCCCCGAGGGATTTGCGTTATTATTAGGCCAGTGCGCAGCCTTGTGCAGCCTTGCACAGTTAACAACACCTTTTTTAGCCTCTGGGAAGGCCAAAAATGGGGTTTTTTCGCTAAGGATCGCACATTTCGCGCTTTTCTACACAATAAACTTTTTTTTCTGATAGCCCCGAGGGATTTGCGTTATTGTTAGGCCAGTGCGCAGCCTTGCGCAGCCTTGCGCAGTTAACAACACCTTTTTTAGCCTCTGGGAAGGCCAAAAATGGGGTTTTTTCCCTAAGGATCGCACATATCGCGCTTTTCTACACAATAAACTTTTTTTTCTGATAACCCCGAGGGATTTGCGTTATTATTAGGCCAGTGCGCAGCCTTGTGCAGCCTTGCACAGTTAACAACACCTTTTTTAGCCTCTGGGAAGGCCAAAAATGGGGTTTTTTCCCTAAGAATCGCACATATCGCGCTTTTCTACACAATAAACTTTTTTTTCTGATAGCCCCGAGGGATTTGCGTTATTATTAGGCCAGTGCGCAGCCTTGCGCAGCCTTGCACAGTTAACAACACCTTTTTTACCCTCTGGGAAGGCCAAAAATGGGGTTTTTTTGCTAAGGATCGCACATATCGCGCTTTTCTACACAATAAACTTTTTTTTCTGATAGCCTCGAGGGATTTGCGTTATTATTAGGCCAGTGCGCAGCCTTGCGCAGCCTTGCACAGTTAACAACACCTTTTTTAGCCTCTGGGAAGGCCAAAAATGGGGTTTTTCCGCTAAGGATCGCACATATCGCGCTTTTCTACACAATAAACTTTTTTTTCTGATAGCCCCGAGGGATTTGCGTTATTATTAGGCCAGTGCCCAGCCTTGCGCAGCCTTGCACAGTTAACAACACCTTTTTTAGCCTCTGGGAAGGCCAAAAATGGGGTTTTTTGGCTAAGGATCGCACATATCGCGCTTTTCTACACAATAAACTTTTTTTCTGATAGCCCCGAGGGATTTGCGTTATTATTAGGCCAGTGCCCAGCCTTGCGCAGCCTTGCACAGTTAACAACACCTTTTTTAGCCTCTGGGAAGGCCAAAAATGGGGTTTTTTGGCTAAGGATCGCACATATCGCGCTTTTCTACACAATAAACTTTTTTTTCTGATAGCCCCGAGGGATTTGCGTTATTATTAGGCCAGTGCGCAGCCTTGCGCAGCCTTGCACAGTTAACAACACCTTGTTTAGCCTCTGGGAAGGCCAAAAATGGGGTTTTTTCGCTAAGGATCGCACATATCGCGCTTTTCTACACAATAAACTTTTTTTTCTGATAGCCCCGAGGGATTTGCGTTATTATTAGGCCAGTGCGCAGCCTTGCGCAGCCTTGCACAGTTAACAACACCTTTTGTAGCCTCTGGGAAGGCCAAAAATGGGGTTTTTTTGCTAAGGATCACACATATCGCGCTTTTCTACACAATAAACTTTTTTTTCTGATAGCCCCGAGGGATTTGCGTTATTATTAGGCCAGTGCGCAGCCTTGCACAGCCTTGCACAGTTAACAACACCTTTTTTAGCCTCTGGGAAGGCCAAAAATGGGGTTTTTTCCCTAAGGATCGCACATATCGCGCTTTTCTACACAATAAACCTTTTTTTCTGATAGCCCCAAGGGATTTGCGTTATTATTAGGCCAGTGCGCAGCCTTGCGCAGCCTTGCGCAGTCAACAACACCTTTTTTAGCCTCTGGGAAGGCCAAAAATGAGGTTTTTTCCCTAAGGATCGCACATATCGCGCCTTCTTTGTGCCTTTGCACAAAAGGAATTTTTTTCGGATGGTCCCAGAGGGATTGAATGCATTTGGGACCTTTGTGCATGCAGCTGAGAGCGCCAATTAGCTTTTTTCTGCTTTTTGGGGCTAATTCAAGCCCTGAAAAAGTGCAGCACTTTTTAGTATCGCCAAATTCGATAAAAATAGTGCCAAATGGAATGTTTTTTGGTGCCGCAACGGGATCTGGGGTGCTTTTGTGCTGGGGCCGTTGCACCAAAACCAGCACTTTTTTGAGGGACCCACCCCACCCCTCTCAAAACTGAAATTCCCACCTTATCGACAAAATCGCAGACTTTCTACACAATAAACTTTTTTTTCTGATAGCCCCGAGGGATTTGCATTATTATTGGGCCAGTGCGCAGCCTTGCGCAGCCTTGCGCAGTTAACAACACCTTTTTTAGCCTCTGGGAAGGCCAAAAATGGGGTTTTTTCCCTAAGGATCGCACATATCGCGCTTTTCTACACAATAAACCTTTTTTTCTGATAGCCCCAAGGGATTTGCGTTATTATTAGGCCAGTGCGCAGCCTTGCGCAGCCTTGCGCAGTCAACAACACCTTTTTTAGCCTCTGGGAAGGCCAAAAATGAGGTTTTTTCCCTAAGGATCGCACATATCGCGCCTTCTTTGTGCCTTTGCACAAAAGGAATTTTTTTCGGATGGTCCCAGAGGGATTGAATGCATTTGGGACCTTTGTGCATGCAGCTGAGAGCGCCAATTAGCTTTTTTCTGCTTTTTGGGGCTAATTCAAGCCCTGAAAAAGTGCAGCACTTTTTAGTATCGCCAAATTCGATAAAAATAGTGCCAAATGGAATGTTTTTTGGTGCCGCAACGGGATCTGGGGTGCTTTTGTGCTGGGGCCGTTGCACCAAAACCAGCACTTTTTTGAGGGACCCACCCCACCCCTCTCAAAACTGAAATTCCCACCTTATCGACAAAATCGCAGACTTTCTACACAATAAACTTTTTTTTCTGATAGCCCCGAGGGATTTGCATTATTATTGGGCCAGTGCGCAGCCTTGCGCAGTTAACAACACCTTTTTTAGCCTCTGGGAAGGCCAAAAATGGGGTTTTTTCCCTAAGGATCGCACATATCGCGCTTTTCTACACAATAAACCTTTTTTTCTGATAGCCCCAAGGGATTTGCGTTATTATTAGGCCAGTGCGCAGCCTTGCGCAGCCTTGCGCAGTCAACAACACCTTTTTTAGCCTCTGGGAAGGCCAAAAATGAGGTTTTTTTCCCTAAGGATCGCACATATCGCGCCTTCTTTGTGCCTTTGCACAAAAGGAATTTTTTTCGGATGGTCCCAGAGGGATTGAATGCATTTGGGACCTTTGTGCATGCAGCTGAGAGCGCCAATTAGCTTTTTTCTGCTTTTTGGGGCTAATTCAAGCCCTGAAAAAGTGCAGCACTTTTTAGTATCGCCAAATTCGATAAAAATAGTGCCAAATGGAATGTTTTTTGGTGCCGCAACGGGATCTGGGGTGCTTTTGTGCTGGGGCCGTTGCACCAAAACCAGCACTTTTTTGAGGGACCCACCCCACCCCTCTCAAAACTGAAATTCCCACCTTATCGACAAAATCGCAGACTTTCTACACAATAAACTTTTTTTTCTGATAGCCCCGAGGGATTTGCATTATTATTGGGCCAGTGCGCAGCCTTGCGCAGCCTTGCGCAGTTAACAACACCTTTTTTAGCCTCTGGGAAGGCCAAAAATGGGGTTTTTTCCCTAAGGATCGCACATATCGCGCTTTTCTACACAATAAACCTTTTTTTCTGATAGCCCCAAGGGATTTGCGTTATTATTAGGCCAGTGCGCAGCCTTGCGCAGCCTTGCGCAGTCAACAACACCTTTTTTAGCCTCTGGGAAGGCCAAAAATGAGGTTTTTTCCCTAAGGATCGCACATATCGCGCCTTCTTTGTGCCTTTGCACAAAAGGAATTTTTTTCGGATGGTCCCAGAGGGATTGAATGCATTTGGGACCTTTGTGCATGCAGCTGAGAGCGCCAATTAGCTTTTTTCTGCTTTTTGGGGCTAATCCAAGCCCTGAAAAAGTGCAGCACTTTTTAGTATCGCCAAATTCGATAAAAATAGTGCCAAATGGAATGTTTTTTGGTGCCGCAACGGGATCTGGGGTGCTTTTGTGCTGGGGCCGTTGCACCAAAACCAGCACTTTTTTGAGGGACCCACCCCACCCCTCTCAAAACTGAAATTCCCACCTTATCGACAAAATCGCAGACTTTCTACACAACAAACTTTTTTTTCTGATAGCCCCGAGGGATTTGCATTATTATTGGGCCAGTGCGCAGCCTTGCGCAGCCTTGCGCAGTTAACAACACCTTTTTTAGCCTCTGGGAAGGCCAAAAATGGGGTTTTTTCCCTAAGGATCGCACATATCGCGCTTTTCTACACAATAAACCTTTTTTTCTGATAGCCCCAAGGGATTTGCGTTATTATTAGGCCAGTGCGCAGCCTTGCGCAGCCTTGCGCAGTCAACAACACCTTTTTTAGCCTCTGGGAAGGCCAAAAATGAGGTTTTTTCCCTAAGGATCGCACATATCGCGCCTTCTTTGTGCCTTTGCACAAAAGGAATTTTTTTCGGATGGTCCCAGAGGGATTGAATGCATTTGGGACCTTTGTGCATGCAGCTGAGAGCGCCAATTAGCTTTTTTCTGCTTTTTGGGGCTAATTCAAGCCCTGAAAAAGTGCAGCACTTTTTAGTATCGCCAAATTCGATAAAAATAGTGCCAAATGGAATGTTTTTTGGTGCCGCAACGGGATCTGGGGTGCTTTTGTGCTGGGGCCGTTGCACCAAAACCAGCACTTTTTTGAGGGACCCACCCCACCCCTCTCAAAACTGAAATTCCCACCTTATCGACAAAATCGCAGACTTTCTACACAATAAACTTTTTTTTCTGATAGCCCCGAGGGATTTGCATTATTATTGGGCCAGTGCGCAGCCTTGCGCAGCCTTGCGCAGTTAACAACACCTTTTTTAGCCTCTGGGAAGGCCAAAAATGGGGTTTTTTCCCTAAGGATCGCACATATCGCGCTTTTCTACACAATAAACCTTTTTTTCTGATAGCCCCAAGGGATTTGCGTTATTATTAGGCCAGTGCGCAGCCTTGCGCAGCCTTGCGCAGTCAACAACACCTTTTTTAGCCTCTGGGAAGGCCAAAAATGAGGTTTTTTCCCTAAGGATCGCACATATCGCGCCTTCTTTGTGCCTTTGCACAAAAGGAATTTTTTTCGGATGGTCCCAGAGGGATTGAATGCATTTGGGACCTTTGTGCATGCAGCTGAGAGCGCCAATTAGCTTTTTTCTGCTTTTTGGGGCTAATTCAAGCCCTGAAAAAGTGCAGCACTTTTTAGTATCGCCAAATTCGATAAAAATAGTGCCAAATGGAATGTTTTTTGGTGCCGCAACGGGATCTGGGGTGCTTTTGTGCTGGGGCCGTTGCACCAAAACCAGCACTTTTTTGAGGGACCCACCCCACCCCTCTCAAAACTGAAATTCCCACCTTATCGACAAAATCGCAGACTTTCTACACAATAAACTTTTTTTTCTGATAGCCCCGAGGGATTTGCATTATTATTGGGCCAGTGCGCAGCCTTGCGCAGCCTTGCGCAGTCAACAACACCTTTTTTAGCCTCTGGGAAGGCCAAAAATGAGGTTTTTTCCCTAAGTATCGCACATATCGCGCCTTCTTTGTGCCTTTGCACAAAAGGAATTTTTTTCGGATGGTCCCAGAGGGATTGAATGCATTTGGGACCTTTGTGCATGCAGCTGAGAGCGCCAATTAGCTTTTTTCTGCTTTTTGAGGCTAATTCAAGCCCTGAAAAAGTGCAGCACTTTTTAGTATCGCCAAATTCGATAAAAATAGTGCCAAATGGAATGTTTTTTGGTGCCGCAACGGGATCTGGGGTGCTTTTGTGCTGGGGCCGTTGCACCAAAACCAGCACTTTTTTGAGGAACCCACCCCACCCCTCTTCAAAACGGTTTTTTCCACCTTATCGACAAAATTGCAGACTTTCTACACAATAAACCTTTTTTTCTGATAGCCCCGAGGGATTTGCATTATTATTGGGCCAGTGCGCAGCCTTGCGCAGCCTTGCGCAGCCTTGCGCAGTTAACAACACCTTTTTTAGCCTCTGGGAAGGCCAAAAATGGGTTTTTTTCGCTAAGGATCGCACATATCGCGCTTTTCTACACAATAAACTTTTTTTTCTGATAGCCCCGAGGGATTTGCGTTATTATTAGGCCAGTGCGCAGCCTTGCGCAGCCTTGCACAGTTCACAACACCTTTTTTAGCCTCTGGGAAGGCCAAAAATGGGGTTTTTTCGCTAAGGATCGCACATATCGCGCTTTTCTACACAATAAACTTTTTTTTCTGATAGCCCCGAGGGATTTGCGTTATTATTAGGCCAATGCGCAGCCTTGCGCAGCCTTGCACAGTTAACAACACCTTTTTTAGCCTCTGGGAAGGCCAAAAATGGGGTTTTTTCGCTAAGGATCGCACATATCGCGCTTTTCTACACAATAAACTTTTTTTTCTGATAGCCCCGAGGGATTTGCGTTATTATTAGGCCAGTGCGCAGCCTTGCGCAGCCTTGCACAGTTAACAACACCTTTTTTAGCCTCTGGGAAGGCCAAAAATGGGGTTTTTTCCCTAAGGATCGCACATATCGCACCTTCTTTGTACTTTTGCACAAAAGGAATTTTTTTCGGATGGTCCCAGAGGGATTGAATGCATTTGGGACCTTTGTGCATGCAGCTGAGAGCGCCAATTAGCTTTTTTCTGCTTTTTGGGGCTAATTCAAGCCCTGAAAAAGTGCAACACTTTTTAGTATCGCCAAATTCGATAAAAATAGTGCCAAATGGAATGTTTTTTGGTGCCGCAACGGGATCTGGGGTGCTTTTGTGCTGGGGCCGTTGCACCAAAACCAGCACTTTTTTGAGGGACCCACCCTACCCCTCTTCAAAACGGTTTTTTCCACCTTATCGACAAAATTGCAGACTTTCTACACAATAAACCTTTTTTTCTGATAGCCCCGAGGGATTTGCATTATTATTGGGCCAGTGCGCAGCCTTGCGCAGCCTTGCGCAGTTAACAACACCTTTTTTAGCCTCTGGGAAGGCCAAAAATGGGGTTTTTTCGCTAAGGATCGCACATATCGCGCTTTTCTACACAATAAACTTTTTTTTCTGATAGCCCCGAGGGATTTGCGTTATTATTAGGCCAGTGCGCAGCCTTGCGCAGCCTTGCACAGTTAACAACACCTTTTTTAGCCTCTGGGAAGGCCAAAAATGGGGTTTTTTCGCTAAGGATCGCACATATCGCGCTTTTCTACACAATAAACTTTTTTTTCTGATAGCCCCGAGGGATTTGCGTTATTATTAGGCCAGTGCGCAGCCTTGCGCAGCCTTGCACAGTTAACAACACCTTTTTTAGCCTCTGGGAAGGCCAAAAATGGGGTTTTTTCGCTAAGGATCGCACATATCGCGCTTTTCTACACAATAAACTTTTTTTTCTGATAGCCCCGAGGGATTTGCGTTATTATTAGGCCAGTGCGCAGCCTTGTGCAGCCTTGCACAGTTAACAACACCTTTTTTAGCCTCTGGGAAGGCCAAAAATGGGGTTTTTTCGCTAAGGATCGCACATTTCGCGCTTTTCTACACAATAAACTTTTTTTTCTGATAGCCCCGAGGGATTTGCGTTATTATTAGGCCAGAGCCCAGCCTTGCGCAGCCTTGCACAGTTAACAACACCTTTTTTAGCCTCTGGGAAGGCCAAAAATGGGGTTTTTTGGCTAAGGATCGCACATATCGCGCTTTTCTACACAATAAACTTTTTTTTCTGATAGCCCCGAGGGATTTGCGTTATTATTAGGCCAGTGCGCAGCCTTGCGCAGCCTTGCACAGTTAACAACACCTTGTTTAGCCTCTGGGAAGGCCAAAAATGGGGTTTTTTCGCTAAGGATCGCACATATCGCGCTTTTCTACACAATAAACTTTTTTTTCTGATAGCCCCGAGGGATTTGCGTTATTATTAGGCCAGTGCGCAGCCTTGCGCAGCCTTGCACAGTTAACAACACCTTTTGTAGCCTCTGGGAAGGCCAAAAATGGGGTTTTTTTGCTAAGGATCACACATATCGCGCTTTTCTACACAATAAACTTTTTTTTCTGATAGCCCCGAGGGATTTGCGTTATTATTAGGCCAGTGCGCAGCCTTGCACAGCCTTGCACAGTTAACAACACCTTGTTTAGCCTCTGGGAAGGCCAAAAATGGGGTTTTTTCGCTAAGGATCGCACATATCGCGCTTTTCTACACAATAAACTTTTTTTTCTGATAGCCCCGAGGGATTTGCGTTATTATTAGGCCAGTGCGCAGCCTTGCACAGTTAACAACACCTTTTTTAGCCTCTGGGAAGGCCAAAAATGGGGTTTTTTCGCTAAGGATCGCACATATCGCGCTTTTCTACACAATAAACTTTTTTTTTCTGATAGCCCCGAGGAATTTGCGTTATTATTAGGCCAGTGCGCAGCCTTGCGCAGCCTTGCACAGTTAACAACACCTTTTTTAGCCTCTGGGAAGGCCAAAAATGGGTTTTTTTTGCTAAGGATCGCACATATCGCGCTTTTCTACACAATAAACTTTTTTTTCTGATAGCCCCGAGGGATTTGCGTTATTATTAGGCCAGTGCGCAGCCTTGCGCAGCCTTGCACAGTTAACAACACCTTTTTTAGCCTCTGGGAAGGCCAAAAATGGGGTTTTTTCGCTAAGGATCGCACATATCGCGCTTTTCTACACAATAAACTTTTTTTTCTGATAGCCCCGAGGGATTTGCGTTATTATTAGGCCAGTGCGCAGCCTTGCGCAGCCTTGCACAGTTAACAACACCTTTTTTAGCCTCTGGGAAGGCCAAAAATGGGGTTTTTTCGCTAAGGATCGCACATATCGCGCTTTTCTACACAATAAACCTTTTTTTCTGATAGCCCCGAGGGATTTGCGTTATTATTAGGCCAGTGCGCAGCCTTGCGCAGCCTTGCACAGTTAACAACACCTTTTTTAGCCTCTGGGAAGGCCAAAAATGGGGTTTTTTCCCTAAGGATCGCACATATCGCGCTTTTCTACACAATAAACTTTATTTTCTGAAAGCCCCGAGGGATTTGCGTTATTATTAGGCCAGTGGGCAGCCTTGCGCAGCCTTGCACAGTTAACAACACCTTTTTTAGCCTCTGGAAGGCCAAAAATGGGGTTTTTTCGCTAAGGATCGCACATATCGCGCTTTTCTACACAATAAACTTTTTTTTCTGATAGCCCCGAGGGATTTGCGTTATTATTAGGCCAGTGCCCAGCCTTGTGCAGCCTTGCACAGTTAACAACACCTTTTTTAGCCTCTGGGAAGGCCAAAAATGGGGTTTTTCCCTAAGGATCGCACATATCGCGCTTTTCTACACAATAAACTTTTTTTTTCTGATAGCCCCGAGGGATTAACGTTATTATTAGGCCAGTGCGCAGCCTTGCGCAGCCTTGCACAGTTAACAACACCTTGTTTAGCCTCTGGGAAGGCCAAAAATGGGGTTTTTTCGCTAAGGATCGCACATATCGCGCTTTTCTACACAATAAACTTTTTTTTCTGATAGCCCCGAGGGATTTGCGTTATTATTAGGCCAGTGCGCAGCCTTGCGCAGCCTTGCACAGTTAACAACACCTTTTTTAGCCTCTGGGAAGGCCAAAAATGGGGTTTTTCGCTAAGGATCGCACATATCGCGCTTTTCTACACAATAAACTTTTTTTTCTGATAGACCCGAAGGATTTGCGTTATTATTAGGCCAGTGGGCAGCCTTGCGCAGCCTTGCACAGTTAACAACACCTTTTTTAGCCTCTGGGAAGGCCAAAAATGGGGTTTTTCGCTAAGGATCGCACATATCGCGCTTTTCTACACAATAAACTTTTTTTTCTGATAGCCCCGAGGGATTTGCGTTATTATTAGGCCAGTGCGCAGCCTTGCGCAGCCTTGCACAGTTAACAACACCTTTTTTAGCCTCTGGGAAGGCCAAAAATGGGATTTTTTCGCTAAGGATCGCACATATCGCGCTTTTCTACACAATAAACTTTTTTTTCTGATAGCCCCGAGGGATTTGCGTTATTATTAGGCCAGTGCGCAGCCTTGCGCAGCCTTGCACAGTTAACAACACCTTTTTTAGCCTCTGGGAAGGCCAAAAATGGGATTTTTTCGCTAAGGATCGCACATATCGCGCTTTTCTACACAATAAACTTCTTTTTCTGATAGCCCCGAGGGATTTGCGTTATTATTAGGCCAGTGCGCAGCCTTGCGCAGCCTTGCACAGTTAACAACACCTTTTTTAGCCTCTGGGAAGGCCAAAAATGGGGTTTTTCCCTAAGGATCGCACATATCGCACCTTCTTTGTACTTTTGCACAAAAGGAATTTTTTTCGGATGGTCCCAGAGGGATTGAATGCATTTGGGACCTTTGTGCATGCAGCTGAGAGCGCCAATTAGCTTTTTTCTGCTTTTTGGGGCTAATTCAAGCCCTGAAAAAGTGCAGCACTTTTTAGTATCGCTTAATTCGATAAAAATAGTGCCAAATGGAATGTTTTTTGGTGCCGCAACGGGATCTGGGGTGCTTTTGTGCTGGGGCCGTTGCACCAAAACCAGCACTTTTTTAAGGGACCCACCCCACCCCTCTCAAAACGGTTTTTTCCACCTTATCGACAAAATTGCAGACTTTCTACACAATAAACCTTTTTTTCTGATAGCCCCGAGGGATTTGCATTATTATTGGGCCAGTGCGCAGCATTGCGCAGCCTTGCGCAGTTAACAACACCTTTTTTAGCCTCTGGGAAGGCCAAAAATGGTGTTTTTTCCCTAAGGATCGCACAAATCGCGCTTTTCTACACAATAAACTTTATTTTCTGATAGCCCCGAGGGATTTGCGTTATTATTAGGCCAGTGGGCAGCCTTGCGCAGCCTTGCACAGTTAACAACACCTTTTTTAGCCTCTGGGAAGGCCAAAAATGGGGTTTTTTCGCTAAGGATCGCACATATCGCGCTTTTCTACACAATAAACTTTTTTTTCTGATAGCCCCAAGGGATTTGCGTTATTATTAGGCCAGTGCGCAGCCTTGCGCAGCCTTGCACAGTTAACAACACCTTTTTTAGCCTCTGGGAAAGCCAAAAATGGGGTTTTTTCGCTAAGGATCGCACATATCGCGCTTTTCTACACAATAAAATTTTTTTTCTGATAGCCCCGAGGGATTTGCGTTATTATTAGGCCAGTGGGCAGCCTTGCGCAGCCTTGCACAGTTAACAACACCTTTTTTAGCCTCTGGGAAGGCCAAAAATGGGGTTTTTTCGCTAAGGATCGCACATATCGCGCTTTTCTACACAATAAACTTTTTTTTCTGATAGCCTCGAGGGATTTGCGTTATTATTAGGCCAGTGCGCAGCCTTGCGCAGCCTTGCACAGTTAACAACACCTTTTTTAGCCTCTGGGAAGGCCAAAAATGGGGTTTTTTCGCTAAGGATCGCACATATCGCGCTTTTCTACACAATAAACTTTTTTTTCTGATAGCCCCGAGGGATTTGCGTTATTATTAGGCCAGTGCGCAGCCTTGCGCAGCCTTGCACAGTTAACAACACCTTTTTAAGCCTCTGGGAAAGCCAAAAATGGGGTTTTTTCGCTAAGGATCGCACATATCGCGCTTTTCTACACAATAAACTTTTTTTTCTGATAGCCCCGAGGGATTTGCGTTATTATTAGGCCAGTGCGCAGCCTTGCGCAGCCTTGCACAGTTAACAACACCTTTTTTAGCCTCTGGGAAGGCCAAAAATAGGGTTTTTTCACTAAGGATCGCACATATCGCGCTTTTCTAAACAATAAACTTTTTTTTCTGATAGCCCCGAGGGATTTGCGTTATTATTAGGCCAGTGCGCAGCCTTGCGCAGCCTTGCACAGTTAACAACACCTTTTTTAGCCTCTGGGAAGGCCAAATATGGGGTTTTTTCGCTAAGGATCGCACATATCGCGCTTTTCTACACAATAAACTTTTTTTTCTGATAGCCCCGAGGGATTTGCGTTATTATTAGGCCAGTGCGCAGCCTTGCGCAGCCTTGCACAGTTAACAACACCTTTTTTAGCCTCTGGGAAGGCCAAAAATGGGGTTTTTTCGCTAAGGATCGCACATATCGCGCTTTTCTACACAATAAACTTTTTTTTCTGATAGCCCCGAGGGATTTGCGTTATTATTAGGCCAGTGCACAGCCTTGCGCAGACTTGCACAGTTAACAATACCTTTTTTAGCCTCTGGGAAGGCCAAAAATGGGTTTTTTTCCCTAAGGATCGCACATATCGCACCTTCTTTGTACTTTTGCACAAAAGGAATTTTTTTCGGATGGTCCCAGAGGGATTGAATGCATTTGGGACCTTTGTGCATGCAGCTGAGAGCGCCAATTAGCTTTTTTTTTTCTTTTTGGGGCTAATTCAAGCCCTGAAAAAGTGCAGCACTTTTTAGTATCGCCAAATTCGATAAAAATAGTGCCAAATGGAATGTTTTTTGGTGCCGCAACGGGATCTGGGGTGCTTTTGTGCTGGGGCCGTTGCACCAAAACCAGCACTTTTTTGAGGGACCCACCCCACCCCTCTCAAAACGGTTTTTTCCACCTTATCGACAAAATTGCAGACTTTCTACACAATAAACCTTTTTTTCTGATAGCCCCGAGGGATTTGCATTATTATTGGGCCAGTGCGCAGCCTTGCGCAGCCTTGCACAGTTAACAACACCTTTTTTAGCCTCTGGGAAGGCCAAAAATGGGGTTTTTTCGCTAAGGATCGCACATATCGCGCTTTTCTACACAATAAACTTTTTTTTCTGATAGCCCCGAGGGATTTGCGTTATTATTAGGCCAGTGCGCAGCCTTGCGCAGCCTTGCACAGTTAACAACACCTTTTTTAGCCTCTGGGAAGGCCAAAAATGGGGTTTTTTCGCTAAGGATCGCACATATCGCGCTTTTCTACACAATAAACTTTTTTTTCTGATAGCCCCGAGGGATTTGCGTTATTATTAGGCCAGTGCGCAGCCTTGCGCAGCCTTGCACAGTTAACAACACCTTTTTTAGCCTCTGGGAAGGCCAAAAATGGGGTTTTTTCGCTAAGGATCGCACATATCGCGCTTTTCTACACAATAAACTTTTTTTTCTGATAGCCCCGAGGGATTTGCGTTATTATTAGGCCAGTGCGCAGCCTTGCGCAGCCTTGCACAGTTAACAACACCTTTTTTAGCCTCTGGGAAGGCCAAAAATGGGGTTTTTTCGCTAAGGATCGCACATATCGCGCTTTTCTACACAATAAACTTTTTTTTCTGATAGCCCCGAGGGATTTGCGTTATTATTAGGCCAGTGCGCAGCCTTGCGCAGCCTTGCACAGTTAACAACACCTTTTTTAGCCTCTGGGAAGGCCAAAAATGGGGTTTTTTCGCTAAGGATCGCACATATCGCGCTTTTCTACACAATAAACTTTTTTTTCTGATAGCCCCGAGGGATTTGCGTTATTATTAGGCCAGTGCGCAGCCTTGCGCAGCCTTGCACAGTTAACAACACCCTTTTTAGCCTCTGGAAAGGCCAAAAATGGGGTTTTTTCGCTAAGGATCGCACATATCGCGCTTTTCTACACAATAAACTTTTTTTTCTGATAGCCCCGAGGGATTTGCGTTATTATTAGGCCAGTGCGCAGCCTTGCGCAGCCTTGCACAGTTAACAACACCTTTTTTAGCCTCTGGGAAGGCCAAAAATGGGGTTTTTTCGCTAAGGATCGCACATATCGCGCTTTTCTACACAATAAACTTTTTTTTCTGATAGCCCCGAGGGATTTGCGTTATTATTAGGCCAGTGGGCAGCCTTGCGCAGCCTTGCACAGTTAACAACACCTTTTTTAGCCTCTGGGAAGGCCAAAAATGGGGTTTTTTTGCTAAGGATCGCACATATCGCGCTTTTCTACACAATAAACTTTTTTTTCTGATAGCCCCGAGGGATTTGCGTTATTATTAGGCCAGTGCGCAGCCTTGCACAGCCTTGCACAGTTAACAACACCCTTTTTAGCCTCTGGGAAGGCCAAAAATGGGGTTTTTTCGCTAAGGATCGCACATATCGCGCTTTTCTACACAATAAACTTTTTTTTCTGATAGCCCCGAGGGATTTGCGTTATTATTAGGCCAGTGCGCAGCCTTGCGCAGCCTTGCACAGTTAACAACACCTTTTTTAGCCTCTGGGAAGGCCAAAAATGGGGTTTTTTCCCTAAGGATCGCACATATCGCACCTTCTTTGTACTTTTGCACAAAAGGAATTTTTTTCGGATGGTCCCAGAGGGATTGAATGCATTTGGGACCTTTGTGCATGCAGCTGAGAGCGCCAATTAGCTTTTTTCTGCTTTTTGGGGCTAATTCAAGCCCTGAAAAAGTGCAGCACTTTTTAGTATCGCTTAATTCGATAAAAATAGTGCCAAATGGAATGTTTTTTGGTGCCGCAACGGGATCTGGGGTGCTTTTGTGCTGGGGCCGTTGCACCAAAACCAGCACTTTTTTGAGGGACCCACCCCACCCCTCTCAAAACGGTTTTTTCCACCTTATCGACAAAATTGCAGACTTTCTACACAATAAACCTTTTTTTCTAATAGCCCCGAGGGATTTGCATTATTATTGGGCCAGTGCGCAGCATTGCGCAGCCTTGCGCAGTTAACAACACCTTTTTTAGCCTCTGGGAAGGCCAAAAATGGGGTTTTTTCCCTAAGGATCGCACAAATCGCGCTTTTCTACACAATAAACTTTATTTTCTGATAGCCCCGAGGGATTTGCGTTATTATTAGGCCAGTGGGCAGCCTTGCGCAGCCTTGCACAGTTAACAACACCTTTTTTAGCCTCTGGGAAGGCCAAAAATGGGGTTTTTTCGCTAAGGATCGCACATATCTCGCTTTTCTACACAATAAACTTTTTTTTCTGATAGCCCCGAGGGATTTGCGTTATTATTAGGCCAGTGCGCAGCCTTGCGCAGCCTTGCACAGTTAACAACACCTTTTTTAGCCTCTGGGAAAGCCAAAAATGGGGTTTTTTCGCTAAGGATCGCACATATCGCGCTTTTCTACACAATAAACTTTTTTTTCTGATAGCCCCTAGGGATTTGCGTTATTATTAGGCCAGTGCGCAGCCTTGCGCAGCCTTGCACAGTTAACAACACCTTTTTAAGCCTCTGGGAAAGCCAAAAATGGGGTTTTTTCGCTAAGGATCGCACATATCGCGCTTTTCTACACAATAAACTTTTTTTTCTGATAGCCCCGAGGGATTTGCGTTATTATTAGGCCAGTGCGCAGCCTTGCGCAGCCTTGCACAGTTAACAACACCTTTTTTAGCCTCTGGGAAGGCCAAAAATGGGGTTTTTTCACTAACGATCGCACATATCGCGCTTTTCTACACAATAAACTTTTTTTTCTGATAGCCCCGAGGGATTTGCGTTATTATTAGGCCAGTGCGCAGCCTTGCGCAGCCTTGCACAGTTAACAACACCTTTTTTAGCCTCTGGGAAGGCCAAAAATGGGGTTTTTTCGCTAAGGATCGCACATATCGCGCTTTTCTACACAATAAACTTTTTTTTCTGATAGCCCCGAGGGATTTGCTTTATTATTAGGCCAGTGCGCAGCCTTGCGCAGCCTTGCACAGTTAACAACACCTTTTTTAGCCTCTGGGAAGGCCAAAAATGGGGTTTTTTCGCTAAGGATCGCACATATCTCGCTTTTCTACACAATAAACTTTTTTTTCTGATAGCCCCGAGGGATTTGCGTTATTATTAGGCCAGTGCGCAGCCTTGCGCAGACTTGCACAGTTAACAATACCTTTTTTAGCCTCTGGGAAGGCCAAAAATGGGGTTTTTTCCCTAAGGATCGCACATATCGCACCTTCTTTGTACTTTTGCACAAAAGGAATTTTTTTCGGATGGTCCCAGAGGGATTGAATGCATTTGGGACCTTTGTGCATGCAGCTGAGAGCGCCAATTAGCTTTTTTTTTTCTTTTTGGGGCTAATTCAAGCCCTGAAAAAGTGCAGCACTTTTTAGTATCGCCAAATTCGATAAAAATAGTGCCAAATGGAATGTTTTTTGGTGCCGCAACGGGATCTCGGGTGCTTTTGTGCTGGAGCCGTTGCACCAAAACCAGCACTTTTTTGAGGGACCCACCCCACCCCTCTCAAAACGGTTTTTTCCACCTTATCGACAAAATTGCAGACTTTCTACACAATAAACCTTTTTTTCTGATAGCCCCGAGGGATTTGCATTATTATTGGGCCAGTGCGCAGCCTTGCGCAGCCTTGCACAGTTAACAACACCTTTTTTAGCCTCTGGGAAGGCCAAAAATGGGGTTTTTTCGCTAAGGGTCGCACATATCGCGCTTTTCTACACAATAAACTTTTTTTTCTGATAGCCCCGAGGGATTTGCGTTATTATTAGGCCAGTGCGCAGCCTTGCGCAGCCTTGCACAGTTAACAACACCTTTTTTAGCCTCTGGGAAGGCCAAAAATGGGGTTTTTTCGCTAAGGATCGCACATATCGCGCTTTTCTACACAATAAACTTTTTTTTCTGATAGCCCCGAGGGATTTGCGTTATTATTAGGCCAGTGCGCAGCCTTGCGCAGACTTGCACAGTTAACAATACCTTTTTTAGCCTCTGGGAAGGCCAAAAATGGGGTTTTTTCCCTAAGGATCGCACATATCGCACCTTCTTTGTACTTTTGCACAAAAGGAATTTTTTTCGGATGGTCCCAGAGGGATTGAATGCATTTGGGACCTTTGTGCATGCAGCTGAGAGCGCCAATTAGCTTTTTTTTTTCTTTTTGGGGCTAATTCAAGCCCTGAAAAAGTGCAGCACTTTTTAGTATCGCCAAATTCGATAAAAATAGTGCCAAATGGAATGTTTTTTGGTGCCGCAACGGGATCTGGGGTGCTTTTGTGCTGGAGCCGTTGCACCAAAACCAGCACTTTTTTGAGGGACCCACCCCACCCCTCTCAAAACGGTTTTTTCCACCTTATCGACAAAATTGCAGACTTTCTACACAATAAACCTTTTTTTCTGATAGCCCCGAGGGATTTGCATTATTATTGGGCCAGTGCGCAGCCTTGCGCAGCCTTGCACAGTTAACAACACCTTTTTTAGCCTCTGGGAAGGCCAAAAATGGGGTTTTTTCGCTAAGGATCGCACATATCGCGCTTTTCTACACAATAAACTTTTTTTTCTGATAGCCCCGAGGGATTTGCGTTATTATTAGGCCAGTGCGCAGCCTTGCGCAGCCTTGCACAGTTAACAACACCTTTTTTAGCCTCTGGGAAGGCCAAAAATGGGGTTTTTTCGCTAAGGATCGCACATATCGCGCTTTTCTACACAATAAACTTTTTTTTCTGATAGCCCCGAGGGATTTGCGTTATTATTAGGCCAGTGGGCAGCCTTGCGCAGCCTTGCACAGTTAACAACACCTTTTTTAGCCTCTGGGAAGGCCAAAAATGGGGTTTTTTTGCTAAGGATCGCACATATCGCGCTTTTCTACACAATAAACTTTTTTTTCTGATAGCCCCGAGGGATTTGCGTTATTATTAGGCCAGTGCGCAGCCTTGCACAGCCTTGCACAGTTAACAACACCCTTTTTAGCCTCTGGGAAGGCCAAAAATGGGGTTTTTTCGCTAAGGATCGCACATATCGCGCTTTTCTACACAATAAACTTTTTTTTCTGATAGCCCCGAGGGATTTGCGTTATTATTAGGCCAGTGCGCAGCCTTGCGCAGCCTTGCACAGTTAACAACACCTTTTTTAGCCTCTGGGAAGGCCAAAAATGGGGTTTTTTCCCTAAGGATCGCACATATCGCACCTTCTTTGTACTTTTGCACAAAAGGAATTTTTTTCGGATGGTCCCAGAGGGATTGAATGCATTTGGGACCTTTGTGCATGCAGCTGAGAGCGCCAATTAGCTTTTTTCTGCTTTTTGGGGCTAATTCAAGCCCTGAAAAAGTGCAGCACTTTTTAGTATCGCTTAATTCGATAAAAATAGTGCCAAATGGAATGTTTTTTGGTGCCGCAACGGGATCTGGGGTGCTTTTGTGCTGGGGCCGTTGCACCAAAACCAGCACTTTTTTGAGGGACCCACCCCACCCCTCTCAAAACGGTTTTTTCCACCTTATCGACAAAATTGCAGACTTTCTACACAATAAACCTTTTTTTCTGATAGCCCCGAGGGATTTGCATTATTATTGGGCCAGTGCGCAGCCTTGCGCAGCCTTGCACAGTTAACAACACCTTTTTTAGCCTCTGGGAAGGCCAAAAATGGGGTTTTTTCGCTAAGGATCGCACATATCGCGCTTTTCTACACAATAAACTTTTTTTTCTGATAGCCCCGAGGGATTTGCGTTATTATTAGGCCAGTGCGCAGCCTTGCGCAGCCTTGCACAGTTAACAACACCTTTTTTAGCCTCTGGGAAGGCCAAAAATGGGGTTTTTTCGCTAAGGATCGCACATATCGCGCTTTTCTACACAATAAACTTTTTTTTCTGATAGCCCCGAGGGATTTGCGTTATTATTAGGCCAGTGGGCAGCCTTGCGCAGCCTTGCACAGTTAACAACACCTTTTTTAGCCTCTGGGAAGGCCAAAAATGGGGTTTTTTTGCTAAGGATCGCACATATCGCGCTTTTCTACACAATAAACTTTTTTTTCTGATAGCCCCGAGGGATTTGCGTTATTATTAGGCCAGTGCGCAGCCTTGCACAGCCTTGCACAGTTAACAACACCCTTTTTAGCCTCTGGGAAGGCCAAAAATGGGGTTTTTTCGCTAAGGATCGCACATATCGCGCTTTTCTACACAATAAACTTTTTTTTCTGATAGCCCCGAGGGATTTGCGTTATTATTAGGCCAGTGCGCAGCCTTGCGCAGCCTTGCACAGTTAACAACACCTTTTTTAGCCTCTGGGAAGGCCAAAAATGGGGTTTTTTCCCTAAGGATCGCACATATCGCACCTTCTTTGTACTTTTGCACAAAAGGAATTTTTTTCGGATGGTCCCAGAGGGATTGAATGCATTTGGGACCTTTGTGCATGCAGCTGAGAGCGCCAATTAGCTTTTTTCTGCTTTTTGGGGCTAATTCAAGCCCTGAAAAAGTGCAGCACTTTTTAGTATCGCTTAATTCGATAAAAATAGTGCCAAATGGAATGTTTTTTGGTGCCGCAACGGGATCTGGGGTGCTTTTGTGCTGGGGCCGTTGCACCAAAACCAGCACTTTTTTGAGGGACCCACCCCACCCCTCTCAAAACGGTTTTTTCCACCTTATCGACAAAATTGCAGACTTTCTACACAATAAACCTTTTTTTCTGATAGCCCCGAGGGATTTGCATTATTATTGGGCCAGTGCGCAGCATTGCGCAGCCTTGCGCAGTTAACAACACCGTTTTTAGCCTCTGGGAAGGCCAAAAATGGGGTTTTTTCCCTAAGGATCGCACAAATCGCGCTTTTCTACACAATAAACTTTATTTTCTGATAGCCCCGAGGGATTTGCGTTATTATTAGGCCAGTGGGCAGCCTTGGGCAGCCTTGCACAGTTAACCACACCTTTTTTAGCCTCTGGGAAGGCCAAAAATGGGGTTTTTTCGCTAAGGATCGCACATATCGCGCTTTTCTACACAATAAACTTTTTTTTCTGATAGCCCCGAGGGATTTGCGTTATTATTAGGCCAGTGCGCAGCCTTGCGCAGCCTTGCACAGTTAACAACACCTTTTTTAGCCTCTGGGAAAGCCAAAAATGGGGTTTTTTCGCTAAGGATCGCACATATCGCGCTTTTCTACACAATAAACTTTTTTTTCTGATAGCCCCTAGGGATTTGCGTTATTATTAGGCCAGTGCACAGCCTTGCGCAGCCTTGCACAGTTAACAACACCTTTTTAAGCCTCTGGGAAAGCCAAAAATGGGGTTTTTTCGCTAAGGATCGCACATATCGCGCTTTTCTACACAATAAACTTTTTTTTCTGATAGCCCCGAGGGATTTGCGTTATTATTAGGCCAGTGCGCAGCCTTGCGCAGCCTTGCACAGTTAACAACACCTTTTTTAGCCTCTGGGAAGGCCAAAAATGGGGTTTTTTCACTAACGATCGCACATATCGCGCTTTTCTACACAATAAACTTTTTTTTCTGATAGCCCCGAGGGATTTGCGTTATTATTAGGCCAGTGCGCAGCCTTGCGCAGCCTTGCACAGTTAACAACACCTTTTTTAGCCTCTGGGAAGGCCAAAAATGGGGTTTTTTCGCTAAGGATCGCACATATCGCGCTTTTCTACACAATAAACTTTTTTTTCTGATAGCCCCGAGGGATTTGCTTTATTATTAGGCCAGTGCGCAGCCTTGCGCAGCCTTGCACAGTTAACAACACCTTTTTTAGCCTCTGGGAAGGCCAAAAATGGGGTTTTTTCGCTAAGGATCGCACATATCTCGCTTTTCTACACAATAAACTTTTTTTTCTGATAGCCCCGAGGGATTTGCGTTATTATTAGGCCAGTGCGCAGCCTTGCGCAGACTTGCACAGTTAACAATACCTTTTTTAGCCTCTGGGAAGGCCAAAAATGGGGTTTTTTCCCTAAGGATCGCACATATCGCACCTTCTTTGTACTTTTGCACAAAAGGAATTTTTTTCGGATGGTCCCAGAGGGATTGAATGCATTTGGGACCTTTGTGCATGCAGCTGAGAGCGCCAATTAGCTTTTTTTTTTCTTTTTGGGGCTAATTCAAGCCCTGAAAAAGTGCAGCACTTTTTAGTATCGCCAAATTCGATAAAAATAGTGCCAAATGGAATGTTTTTTGGTGCCGCAACGGGATCTGGGGTGCTTTTGTGCTGGAGCCGTTGCACCAAAACCAGCACTTTTTTGAGGGACCCACCCCACCCCTCTCAAAACGGTTTTTTCCACCTTATCGACAAAATTGCAGACTTTCTACACAATAAACCTTTTTTTCTGATAGCCCCGAGGGATTTGCATTATTATTGGGCCAGTGCGCAGCCTTGCGCAGCCTTGCACAGTTAACAACACCTTTTTTAGCCTCTGGGAAGGCCAAAAATGGGGTTTTTTCGCTAAGGGTCGCACATATCGCGCTTTTCTACACAATAAACTTTTTTTTCTGATAGCCCCGAGGGATTTGCGTTATTATTAGGCCAGTGCGCAGCCTTGCGCAGCCTTGCACAGTTAACAACACCTTTTTTAGCCTCTGGGAAGGCCAAAAATGGGGTTTTTTCGCTAAGGATCGCACATATCGCGCTTTTCTACACAATAAACTTTTTTTTCTGATAGCCCCGAGGGATTTGCGTTATTATTAGGCCAGTGCGCAGCCTTGCGCAGACTTGCACAGTTAACAATACCTTTTTTAGCCTCTGGGAAGGCCAAAAATGGGGTTTTTTCCCTAAGGATCGCACATATCGCACCTTCTTTGTACTTTTGCACAAAAGGAATTTTTTTCGGATGGTCCCAGAGGGATTGAATGCATTTGGGACCTTTGTGCATGCAGCTGAGAGCGCCAATTAGCTTTTTTTTTTCTTTTTGGGGCTAATTCAAGCCCTGAAAAAGTGCAGCACTTTTTAGTATCGCCAAATTCGATAAAAATAGTGCCAAATGGAATGTTTTTTGGTGCCGCAACGGGATCTGGGGTGCTTTTGTGCTGGAGCCGTTGCACCAAAACCAGCACTTTTTTGAGGGACCCACCCCACCCCTCTCAAAACGGTTTTTTCCACCTTATCGACAAAATTGCAGACTTTCTACACAATAAACCTTTTTTTCTGATAGCCCCGAGGGATTTGCATTATTATTGGGCCAGTGCGCAGCCTTGCGCAGCCTTGCACAGTTAACAACACCTTTTTTAGCCTCTGGGAAGGCCAAAAATGGGGTTTTTTCGCTAAGGATCGCACATATCGCGCTTTTCTACACAATAAACTTTTTTTTCTGATAGCCCCGAGGGATTTGCGTTATTATTAGGCCAGTGCGCAGCCTTGCGCAGCCTTGCACAGTTAACAACACCTTTTTTAGCCTCTGGGAAGGCCAAAAATGGGGTTTTTTCGCTAAGGATCGCACATATCGCGCTTTTCTACACAATAAACTTTTTTTTCTGATAGCCCCGAGGGATTTGCGTTATTATTAGGCCAGTGCGCAGCCTTTGCGCAGCCTTGCACAGTTAACAACACCTTTTTTAGCCTCTGGGAAGGCCAAAAATGGGGTTTTTTCGCTAAGGATCGCACATATCGCGCTTTTCTACACAATAAACTTTTTTTTCTGATAGCCCCGAGGGATTTGCGTTATTATTAGGCCAGTGCGCAGCCTTGCACAGCCTTGCACAGTTAACAACACCTTTTTTAGCCTCTGGGAAGGCCAAAAATGGGGTTTTTTCGCTAAGGATCGCACATATCGCGCTTTTCTACACAATGAACTTTTTTTTCTGATAGCCCCGAGGGATTTGCGTTATTATTAGGCCAGTGCGCAGCCTTGCGCAGCCTTGCACAGTTAACAACACCTTTTTTAGCCTCTGGGAAGGCCAAAAATGGGGTTTTTTCGCTAAGGATCGCACATATCGCGCTTTTCTACACAATAAACTTTTTTTCTGATAGCCCCGAGGGATTTGCGTTATTATTAGGCCAGTGCGCAGCCTTGCGCAGCCTTGCACAGTTAACAACACCTTTTTTAGCCTCTGGGAAGGCCAAAAATGGGGTTTTTTCGCTAAGGATCGCACATATCGCGCTTTTCTACACAATAAACTTTTTTTTCTGATAGCCCCGAGGGATTTGCGTTATTATTAGGCCAGTGCGCAGCCTTGCGCAGCCTTGCACAGTTAACAACACCTTTTTTAGCCTCTGGGAAGGCCAAAAATGGGGTTTTTTCGCTAAGGATCGCACATATCGCGCTTTTCTACACAATAAACTTTTTTTTCTGATAGCCCCGTGGGATTTGCGTTATTATTAGGCCAGTGCGCAGCCTTGCGCAGCCTTGCACTGTTAACAACACCTTTTTTAGCCTCTGGGAAGGCCAAAAATGGGGTTTTTTCGCTAAGGATCGCACATATCGCGCTTTTCTACACAATAAACTTTTTTTTCTGATAGCCCCGAGGGATTTGCGTTATTATTAGGCCAGTGCGCAGCCTTGCGCAGCCTTGCACAGTTAACAACACCTTTTTTAGCCTCTGGGAAGGCCAAAAATGGGGTTTTTCCCTAAGGATCGCACATATCGCGCTTTTCTACACAATAAACTTTTTTTTCTGATAGCCCCGAGGGATTTGCGTTATTATTAGGCCAGTGCGCAGCCTTGCGCAGCCTTGCACAGTTAGCAACACCTTTTTTAGCCTCTGGGAAGGCCAAAAATGGGGTTTTTTCGCTAAGGATCGCACATATCGCGCTTTTCTACACAATAAACTTTTTTTTCTGATAGCCCCGAGGGATTTGCGTAATTATTAGGCCAGTGCGCAGCCTTGCGCAGCCTTGCACAGTTAACAACACCTTTTTTAGCCTCTGGGAAGGCCAAAAATGGGGTTTTTTCGCTAAGGATCGCACATATCGCGCTTTTCTACACAATAAACTTTTTTTTCTGATAGCCCCGAGGGATTTGCGTAATTATTAGGCCAGTGCGCAGCCTTGCGCAGCCTTGCACAGTTAACAATACCTTTTTTAGCCTCTGGGAAGGCCAAAAATGGGGTTTTTTCGCTAAGGATCGCACATATCGCGCTTTTCTACACAATAAACTTTTTTTTCTGATAGCCCCGAGGGATTTGCGTTATTATTAGGCCAGTGCGCAGCCTTGCGCAGCCTTGCACAGTTAACAACACCTTTTTTAGCCTCTGGGAAGGCCAAAAATGGGGTTTTTTCGCTAAGGATCGCACATATCGCGCTTTTCTACACAATAAACTTTTTTTTCTGATAGCCCCGGGGGATTTGCGTTATTATTAGGCCAGTGCGCAGCCTTGCGCAGCCTTGCACAGTTAACAACACCTTTTTTAGCCTCTGGGAAGGCCAAAAATGGGGTTTTTTCGCTAAGGATCGCACATATCGCGCTTTTCTACACAATAAACTTTTTTTTCTGATAGCCCCGAGGGATTTGCGTTATTATTAGGCCAGTGCGCAGCCTTGCGCAGCCTTGCACAGTTAACAACACCTTTTTTAGCCTCTGGGAAGGCCAAAAATGGGGTTTTTTCGCTAAGGATCGCACATATCGCGCTTTTCTACACAATAAACTTTTTTTTCTGATAGCCCCGAGGGATTTGCGTTATTATTAGGCCAGTGCGCAGACTTGCGCAGCCTTGCACAGTTAACAACACCTTTTTTAGCCTCTGGGAAGGCCAAAAATGGGGTTTTTTCGCTAAGGATCGCACATATCGCGCTTTTCTACACAATAAACTTTTTTTTCTGATAGCCCCAAGGGATTTGCGTTATTATTAGGCCAGTGCGCAGCCTTGCGCAGCCTTGCACAGTTAACAACACCTTTTTTAGCCTCTGGGAAGGCCAAAAATGGGGTTTTTTCGCTAAGGATCGCACATATCGCGCTTTTCTACACAATAAACTTTTTTTTCTGATAGCCCCGAGGGATTTGCGTTATTATTAGGCCAGTGCGCAGCCTTGCGCAGCCTTGCACAGTTAACAACACCTTTTTTAGCCTCTGGGAAGGCCAAAAATGGGGTTTTTTCGCTAAGGATCGCACATATCGCGCTTTTCTACACAATAAACTTTTTTTTCTGATAGCCCCGAGGGATTTGCGTTATTATTAGGCCAGTGCGCAGCCTTGCACAGCCTTGCACAGTTAACAACACCTTTTTTAGCCTCTGGGAAGGCCAAAAATGGGGTTTTTTCCCTAAGGATCGCACATATCGCACCTTCTTTGTACTTTTGCACAAAAGGAATTTTTTTCGGATGGTCCCAGAGGGATTGAATGCATTTGGGACCTTTGTGCATGCAGCTGAGAGCGCCAATTAGCTGTTTTCTGCTTTTTGGGGCTAATTCAAGCCCTGAAAAAGTGCAGCACTTTTTAGTATCGCTTAATTCGATAAAAATAGTGCCAAATGGAATGTTTTTTGGTGCCGCAACGGGATCTGGGGTGCTTTTGTGCTGGGGCCGTTGCACCAAAACCAGCACTTTTTTGAGGGACCCACCCCACCCCTCTCAAAACGGTTTTTTCCACCTTATCGACAAAATTGCAGACTTTCTACACAATAAACCTTTTTTTCTGATAGCCCCGAGGGATTTGCATTATTATTGGGCCAGTGCGCAGCATTGCGCAGCCTTGCGCAGTTAACAACACCTTTTTTAGCCTCTGGGAAGGCCAAAAATGGTGTTTTTTCCCTAAGGATCGCACAAATCGCGCTTTTCTACACAATAAACTTTATTTTCTGATAGCCCCGAGGGATTTGCGTTATTATTAGGCCAGTGGGCAGCCTTGCGCAGCCTTGCACAGTTAACAACACCTTTTTTAGCCTCTGGGAAGGCCAAAAATGGGGTTTTTTCGCTAAGGATCGCACATATCGCGCTTTTCTACACAATAAACTTTTTTTTCTGATAGCCCCAAGGGATTTGCGTTATTATTAGGCCAGTGCGCAGCCTTGCGCAGCCTTGCACAGTTAACAACACCTTTTTTAGCCTCTGGGAAAGCCAAAAATGGGGTTTTTTCGCTAAGGATCGCACATATCGCGCTTTTCTACACAATAAACTTTTTTTTCTGATAGCCCCGAGGGATTTGCGTTATTATTAGGCCAGTGGGCAGCCTTGCGCAGCCTTGCACAGTTAACAACACCTTTTTTAGCCTCTGGGAAGGCCAAAAATGGGGTTTTTTCGCTAAGGATCGCACATATCGCGCTTTTCTACACAATAAACTTTTTTTTCTGATAGCCTCGAGGGATTTGCGTTATTATTAGGCCAGTGCGCAGCCTTGCGCAGCCTTGCACAGTTAACAACACCTTTTTTAGCCTCTGGGAAGGCCAAAAATGGGGTTTTTTCGCTAAGGATCGCACATATCGCGCTTTTCTACACAATAAACTTTTTTTTCTGATAGCCCCGAGGGATTTGCGTTATTATTAGGCCAGTGCGCAGCCTTGCGCAGCCTTGCACAGTTAACAACACCTTTTTAAGCCTCTGGGAAAGCCAAAAATGGGGTTTTTTCGCTAAGGATCGCACATATCGCGCTTTTCTACACAATAAACTTTTTTTTCTGATAGCCCCGAGGGATTTGCGTTATTATTAGGCCAGTGCGCAGCCTTGCGCAGCCTTGCACAGTTAACAACACCTTTTTTAGCCTCTGGGAAGGCCAAAAATGGGGTTTTTTCACTAAGGATCGCACATATCGCGCTTTTCTACACAATAAACTTTTTTTTCTGATAGCCCCGAGGGAATTGCGTTATTATT
>CAXHKT010000034.1:0-30512 GCA_964017195.1 Siderastrea radians
AACCCCATTTTGGGGCATTCCCAGAGGCTCAAAAAGGTGTTGTTATCTACGCAATCTGTCTGCGCAAGGCTGCGCACTCTCCCAATAATAATGCAAATCCCTCGGGGCTATCAGAAAAAAAAGTTTATTGTGTAGAAAGTCTGCGATTTTGTCGATAAGGTGGAAAAAACCCCATTTTGGGGCCTTCCCAGAGGCTCAAAAAGCTAACTGGCGCTCTCAGCTGCGTGCACAAAGCTCCCAAATGCATTCAATCCCTTTGGGACCATCCGAAAACAATTCCTATTGTGCAAAAACACAAAGAAGACGCGATATGTGCGATCCTTAGGGAAAAAACCCCATTTTGGGGCATTCCCAGAGGCTCAAAAAGGTGTTGTTATCTACGCAATCTGTCTGCGCAAGGCTGCGCACTCTCCCAATAATAATGCAAATCCCTCGGGGCTATCAGAAAAAAAAGTTTATTGTGTAGAAAGTCTGCGATTTTGTCGATAAGGTGGAAAAAACCCCATTTTGGGGCCTTCCCAGAGGCTCAAAAAGCTAACTGGCGCTCTCAGCTGCGTGCACAAAGCTCCCAAATGCATTCAATCCCTTTGGGACCATCCGAAAACAATTCCTATTGTGCAAAAACACAAAGAAGACGCGATATGTGCGATCCTTAGGGAAAAAACCCCATTTTGGGGCATTCCCAGAGGCTCAAAAAGGTGTTGTTATCTACGCAATCTGTCTGCGCAAGGCTGCGCACTCTCCCAATAATAATGCAAATCCCTCGGGGCTATCAGAAAAAAAAGTTTATTGTGTAGAAAGTCTGCGATTTTGTCGATAAGGTGGAAAAAACCCCATTTTGGGGCCTTCCCAGAGGCTCAAAAAGCTAACTGGCGCTCTCAGCTGCGTGCACAAAGCTCCCAAATGCATTCAATCCCTTTGGGACCATCCGAAAACAATTCCTATTGTGCAAAAACACAAAGAAGACGCGATATGTGCGATCCTTAGGGAAAAAACCCCATTTTGGGGCATTCCCAGAGGCTCAAAAAGGTGTTGTTATCTACGCAATCTGTCTGCGCAAGGCTGCGCACTCTCCCAATAATAATGCAAATCCCTCGGGGCTATCAGAAAAAAAAGTTTATTGTGTAGAAAGTCTGCGATTTTGTCGATAAGGTGGAAAAAACCCCATTTTGGGGCCTTCCCAGAGGCTCAAAAAGCTAACTGGCGCTCTCAGCTGCGTGCACAAAGCTCCCAAATGCATTCAATCCCTTTGGGACCATCCGAAAACAATTCCTATTGTGCAAAAACACAAAGAAGACGCGATATGTGCGATCCTTAGGGAAAAAACCCCATTTTGGGGCATTCCCAGAGGCTCAAAAAGGTGTTGTTATCTACGCAATCTGTCTGCGCAAGGCTGCGCACTCTCCCAATAATAATGCAAATCCCTCGGGGCTATCAGAAAAAAAAGTTTATTGTGTAGAAAGTCTGCGATTTTGTCGATAAGGTGGAAAAAACCCCATTTTGGGGCCTTCCCAGAGGCTCAAAAAGCTAACTGGCGCTCTCAGCTGCGTGCACAAAGCTCCCAAATGCATTCAATCCCTTTGGGACCATCCGAAAACAATTCCTATTGTGCAAAAACACAAAGAAGACGCGATATGTGCGATCCTTAGGGAAAAAACCCCATTTTGGGGCATTCCCAGAGGCTCAAAAAGGTGTTGTTATCTACGCAATCTGTCTGCGCAAGGCTGCGCACTCTCCCAATAATAATGCAAATCCCTCGGGGCTATCAGAAAAAAAAGTTTATTGTGTAGAAAGTCTGCGATTTTGTCGATAAGGTGGAAAAAACCCCATTTTGGGGCCTTCCCAGAGGCTCAAAAAGCTAACTGGCGCTCTCAGCTGCGTGCACAAAGCTCCCAAATGCATTCAATCCCTTTGGGACCATCCGAAAACAATTCCTATTGTGCAAAAACACAAAGAAGACGCGATATGTGCGATCCTTAGGGAAAAAACCCCATTTTGGGGCATTCCCAGAGGCTCAAAAAGGTGTTGTTATCTACGCAATCTGTCTGCGCAAGGCTGCGCACTCTCCCAATAATAATGCAAATCCCTCGGGGCTATCAGAAAAAAAAGTTTATTGTGTAGAAAGTCTGCGATTTTGTCGATAAGGTGGAAAAAACCCCATTTTGGGGCCTTCCCAGAGGCTCAAAAAGCTAACTGGCGCTCTCAGCTGCGTGCACAAAGCTCCCAAATGCATTCAATCCCTTTGGGACCATCCGAAAACAATTCCTATTGTGCAAAAACACAAAGAAGACGCGATATGTGCGATCCTTAGGGAAAAAACCCCATTTTGGGGCATTCCCAGAGGCTCAAAAAGGTGTTGTTATCTACGCAATCTGTCTGCGCAAGGCTGCGCACTCTCCCAATAATAATGCAAATCCCTCGGGGCTATCAGAAAAAAAAGTTTATTGTGTAGAAAGTCTGCGATTTTGTCGATAAGGTGGAAAAAACCCCATTTTGGGGCCTTCCCAGAGGCTCAAAAAGCTAACTGGCGCTCTCAGCTGCGTGCACAAAGCTCCCAAATGCATTCAATCCCTTTGGGACCATCCGAAAACAATTCCTATTGTGCAAAAACACAAAGAAGACGCGATATGTGCGATCCTTAGGGAAAAAACCCCATTTTGGGGCATTCCCAGAGGCTCAAAAAGGTGTTGTTATCTACGCAATCTGTCTGCGCAAGGCTGCGCACTCTCCCAATAATAATGCAAATCCCTCGGGGCTATCAGAAAAAAAAGTTTATTGTGTAGAAAGTCTGCGATTTTGTCGATAAGGTGGAAAAAACCCCATTTTGGGGCCTTCCCAGAGGCTCAAAAAGCTAACTGGCGCTCTCAGCTGCGTGCACAAAGCTCCCAAATGCATTCAATCCCTTTGGGACCATCCGAAAACAATTCCTATTGTGCAAAAACACAAAGAAGACGCGATATGTGCGATCCTTAGGGAAAAAACCCCATTTTGGGGCATTCCCAGAGGCTCAAAAAGGTGTTGTTATCTACGCAATCTGTCTGCGCAAGGCTGCGCACTCTCCCAATAATAATGCAAATCCCTCGGGGCTATCAGAAAAAAAAGTTTATTGTGTAGAAAGTCTGCGATTTTGTCGATAAGGTGGAAAAAACCCCATTTTGGGGCCTTCCCAGAGGCTCAAAAAGCTAACTGGCGCTCTCAGCTGCGTGCACAAAGCTCCCAAATGCATTCAATCCCTTTGGGACCATCCGAAAACAATTCCTATTGTGCAAAAACACAAAGAAGACGCGATATGTGCGATCCTTAGGGAAAAAACCCCATTTTGGGGCATTCCCAGAGGCTCAAAAAGGTGTTGTTATCTACGCAATCTGTCTGCGCAAGGCTGCGCACTCTCCCAATAATAATGCAAATCCCTCGGGGCTATCAGAAAAAAAAGTTTATTGTGTAGAAAGTCTGCGATTTTGTCGATAAGGTGGAAAAAACCCCATTTTGGGGCCTTCCCAGAGGCTCAAAAAGCTAACTGGCGCTCTCAGCTGCGTGCACAAAGCTCCCAAATGCATTCAATCCCTTTGGGACCATCCGAAAACAATTCCTATTGTGCAAAAACACAAAGAAGACGCGATATGTGCGATCCTTAGGGAAAAAACCCCATTTTGGGGCATTCCCAGAGGCTCAAAAAGGTGTTGTTATCTACGCAATCTGTCTGCGCAAGGCTGCGCACTCTCCCAATAATAATGCAAATCCCTCGGGGCTATCAGAAAAAAAAGTTTATTGTGTAGAAAGTCTGCGATTTTGTCGATAAGGTGGAAAAAACCCCATTTTGGGGCCTTCCCAGAGGCTCAAAAAGCTAACTGGCGCTCTCAGCTGCGTGCACAAAGCTCCCAAATGCATTCAATCCCTTTGGGACCATCCGAAAACAATTCCTATTGTGCAAAAACACAAAGAAGACGCGATATGTGCGATCCTTAGGGAAAAAACCCCATTTTGGGGCATTCCCAGAGGCTCAAAAAGGTGTTGTTATCTACGCAATCTGTCTGCGCAAGGCTGCGCACTCTCCCAATAATAATGCAAATCCCTCGGGGCTATCAGAAAAAAAAGTTTATTGTGTAGAAAGTCTGCGATTTTGTCGATAAGGTGGAAAAAACCCCATTTTGGGGCCTTCCCAGAGGCTCAAAAAGCTAACTGGCGCTCTCAGCTGCGTGCACAAAGCTCCCAAATGCATTCAATCCCTTTGGGACCATCCGAAAACAATTCCTATTGTGCAAAAACACAAAGAAGACGCGATATGTGCGATCCTTAGGGAAAAAACCCCATTTTGGGGCATTCCCAGAGGCTCAAAAAGGTGTTGTTATCTACGCAATCTGTCTGCGCAAGGCTGCGCACTCTCCCAATAATAATGCAAATCCCTCGGGGCTATCAGAAAAAAAAGTTTATTGTGTAGAAAGTCTGCGATTTTGTCGATAAGGTGGAAAAAACCCCATTTTGGGGCCTTCCCAGAGGCTCAAAAAGCTAACTGGCGCTCTCAGCTGCGTGCACAAAGCTCCCAAATGCATTCAATCCCTTTGGGACCATCCGAAAACAATTCCTATTGTGCAAAAACACAAAGAAGACGCGATATGTGCGATCCTTAGGGAAAAAACCCCATTTTGGGGCATTCCCAGAGGCTCAAAAAGGTGTTGTTATCTACGCAATCTGTCTGCGCAAGGCTGCGCACTCTCCCAATAATAATGCAAATCCCTCGGGGCTATCAGAAAAAAAAGTTTATTGTGTAGAAAGTCTGCGATTTTGTCGATAAGGTGGAAAAAACCCCATTTTGGGGCCTTCCCAGAGGCTCAAAAAGCTAACTGGCGCTCTCAGCTGCGTGCACAAAGCTCCCAAATGCATTCAATCCCTTTGGGACCATCCGAAAACAATTCCTATTGTGCAAAAACACAAAGAAGACGCGATATGTGCGATCCTTAGGGAAAAAACCCCATTTTGGGGCATTCCCAGAGGCTCAAAAAGGTGTTGTTATCTACGCAATCTGTCTGCGCAAGGCTGCGCACTCTCCCAATAATAATGCAAATCCCTCGGGGCTATCAGAAAAAAAAGTTTATTGTGTAGAAAGTCTGCGATTTTGTCGATAAGGTGGAAAAAACCCCATTTTGGGGCCTTCCCAGAGGCTCAAAAAGCTAACTGGCGCTCTCAGCTGCGTGCACAAAGCTCCCAAATGCATTCAATCCCTTTGGGACCATCCGAAAACAATTCCTATTGTGCAAAAACACAAAGAAGACGCGATATGTGCGATCCTTAGGGAAAAAACCCCATTTTGGGGCATTCCCAGAGGCTCAAAAAGGTGTTGTTATCTACGCAATCTGTCTGCGCAAGGCTGCGCACTCTCCCAATAATAATGCAAATCCCTCGGGGCTATCAGAAAAAAAAGTTTATTGTGTAGAAAGTCTGCGATTTTGTCGATAAGGTGGAAAAAACCCCATTTTGGGGCCTTCCCAGAGGCTCAAAAAGCTAACTGGCGCTCTCAGCTGCGTGCACAAAGCTCCCAAATGCATTCAATCCCTTTGGGACCATCCGAAAACAATTCCTATTGTGCAAAAACACAAAGAAGACGCGATATGTGCGATCCTTAGGGAAAAAACCCCATTTTGGGGCATTCCCAGAGGCTCAAAAAGGTGTTGTTATCTACGCAATCTGTCTGCGCAAGGCTGCGCACTCTCCCAATAATAATGCAAATCCCTCGGGGCTATCAGAAAAAAAAGTTTATTGTGTAGAAAGTCTGCGATTTTGTCGATAAGGTGGAAAAAACCCCATTTTGGGGCCTTCCCAGAGGCTCAAAAAGCTAACTGGCGCTCTCAGCTGCGTGCACAAAGCTCCCAAATGCATTCAATCCCTTTGGGACCATCCGAAAACAATTCCTATTGTGCAAAAACACAAAGAAGACGCGATATGTGCGATCCTTAGGGAAAAAACCCCATTTTGGGGCATTCCCAGAGGCTCAAAAAGGTGTTGTTATCTACGCAATCTGTCTGCGCAAGGCTGCGCACTCTCCCAATAATAATGCAAATCCCTCGGGGCTATCAGAAAAAAAAGTTTATTGTGTAGAAAGTCTGCGATTTTGTCGATAAGGTGGAAAAAACCCCATTTTGGGGCCTTCCCAGAGGCTCAAAAAGCTAACTGGCGCTCTCAGCTGCGTGCACAAAGCTCCCAAATGCATTCAATCCCTTTGGGACCATCCGAAAACAATTCCTATTGTGCAAAAACACAAAGAAGACGCGATATGTGCGATCCTTAGGGAAAAAACCCCATTTTGGGGCATTCCCAGAGGCTCAAAAAGGTGTTGTTATCTACGCAATCTGTCTGCGCAAGGCTGCGCACTCTCCCAATAATAATGCAAATCCCTCGGGGCTATCAGAAAAAAAAGTTTATTGTGTAGAAAGTCTGCGATTTTGTCGATAAGGTGGAAAAAACCCCATTTTGGGGCCTTCCCAGAGGCTCAAAAAGCTAACTGGCGCTCTCAGCTGCGTGCACAAAGCTCCCAAATGCATTCAATCCCTTTGGGACCATCCGAAAACAATTCCTATTGTGCAAAAACACAAAGAAGACGCGATATGTGCGATCCTTAGGGAAAAAACCCCATTTTGGGGCATTCCCAGAGGCTCAAAAAGGTGTTGTTATCTACGCAATCTGTCTGCGCAAGGCTGCGCACTCTCCCAATAATAATGCAAATCCCTCGGGGCTATCAGAAAAAAAAGTTTATTGTGTAGAAAGTCTGCGATTTTGTCGATAAGGTGGAAAAAACCCCATTTTGGGGCCTTCCCAGAGGCTCAAAAAGCTAACTGGCGCTCTCAGCTGCGTGCACAAAGCTCCCAAATGCATTCAATCCCTTTGGGACCATCCGAAAACAATTCCTATTGTGCAAAAACACAAAGAAGACGCGATATGTGCGATCCTTAGGGAAAAAACCCCATTTTGGGGCATTCCCAGAGGCTCAAAAAGGTGTTGTTATCTACGCAATCTGTCTGCGCAAGGCTGCGCACTCTCCCAATAATAATGCAAATCCCTCGGGGCTATCAGAAAAAAAAGTTTATTGTGTAGAAAGTCTGCGATTTTGTCGATAAGGTGGAAAAAACCCCATTTTGGGGCCTTCCCAGAGGCTCAAAAAGCTAACTGGCGCTCTCAGCTGCGTGCACAAAGCTCCCAAATGCATTCAATCCCTTTGGGACCATCCGAAAACAATTCCTATTGTGCAAAAACACAAAGAAGACGCGATATGTGCGATCCTTAGGGAAAAAACCCCATTTTGGGGCATTCCCAGAGGCTCAAAAAGGTGTTGTTATCTACGCAATCTGTCTGCGCAAGGCTGCGCACTCTCCCAATAATAATGCAAATCCCTCGGGGCTATCAGAAAAAAAAGTTTATTGTGTAGAAAGTCTGCGATTTTGTCGATAAGGTGGAAAAAACCCCATTTTGGGGCCTTCCCAGAGGCTCAAAAAGCTAACTGGCGCTCTCAGCTGCGTGCACAAAGCTCCCAAATGCATTCAATCCCTTTGGGACCATCCGAAAACAATTCCTATTGTGCAAAAACACAAAGAAGACGCGATATGTGCGATCCTTAGGGAAAAAACCCCATTTTGGGGCATTCCCAGAGGCTCAAAAAGGTGTTGTTATCTACGCAATCTGTCTGCGCAAGGCTGCGCACTCTCCCAATAATAATGCAAATCCCTCGGGGCTATCAGAAAAAAAAGTTTATTGTGTAGAAAGTCTGCGATTTTGTCGATAAGGTGGAAAAAACCCCATTTTGGGGCCTTCCCAGAGGCTCAAAAAGCTAACTGGCGCTCTCAGCTGCGTGCACAAAGCTCCCAAATGCATTCAATCCCTTTGGGACCATCCGAAAACAATTCCTATTGTGCAAAAACACAAAGAAGACGCGATATGTGCGATCCTTAGGGAAAAAACCCCATTTTGGGGCATTCCCAGAGGCTCAAAAAGGTGTTGTTATCTACGCAATCTGTCTGCGCAAGGCTGCGCACTCTCCCAATAATAATGCAAATCCCTCGGGGCTATCAGAAAAAAAAGTTTATTGTGTAGAAAGTCTGCGATTTTGTCGATAAGGTGGAAAAAACCCCATTTTGGGGCCTTCCCAGAGGCTCAAAAAGCTAACTGGCGCTCTCAGCTGCGTGCACAAAGCTCCCAAATGCATTCAATCCCTTTGGGACCATCCGAAAACAATTCCTATTGTGCAAAAACACAAAGAAGACGCGATATGTGCGATCCTTAGGGAAAAAACCCCATTTTGGGGCATTCCCAGAGGCTCAAAAAGGTGTTGTTATCTACGCAATCTGTCTGCGCAAGGCTGCGCACTCTCCCAATAATAATGCAAATCCCTCGGGGCTATCAGAAAAAAAAGTTTATTGTGTAGAAAGTCTGCGATTTTGTCGATAAGGTGGAAAAAACCCCATTTTGGGGCCTTCCCAGAGGCTCAAAAAGCTAACTGGCGCTCTCAGCTGCGTGCACAAAGCTCCCAAATGCATTCAATCCCTTTGGGACCATCCGAAAACAATTCCTATTGTGCAAAAACACAAAGAAGACGCGATATGTGCGATCCTTAGGGAAAAAACCCCATTTTGGGGCATTCCCAGAGGCTCAAAAAGGTGTTGTTATCTACGCAATCTGTCTGCGCAAGGCTGCGCACTCTCCCAATAATAATGCAAATCCCTCGGGGCTATCAGAAAAAAAAGTTTATTGTGTAGAAAGTCTGCGATTTTGTCGATAAGGTGGAAAAAACCCCATTTTGGGGCCTTCCCAGAGGCTCAAAAAGCTAACTGGCGCTCTCAGCTGCGTGCACAAAGCTCCCAAATGCATTCAATCCCTTTGGGACCATCCGAAAACAATTCCTATTGTGCAAAAACACAAAGAAGACGCGATATGTGCGATCCTTAGGGAAAAAACCCCATTTTGGGGCATTCCCAGAGGCTCAAAAAGGTGTTGTTATCTACGCAATCTGTCTGCGCAAGGCTGCGCACTCTCCCAATAATAATGCAAATCCCTCGGGGCTATCAGAAAAAAAAGTTTATTGTGTAGAAAGTCTGCGATTTTGTCGATAAGGTGGAAAAAACCCCATTTTGGGGCCTTCCCAGAGGCTCAAAAAGCTAACTGGCGCTCTCAGCTGCGTGCACAAAGCTCCCAAATGCATTCAATCCCTTTGGGACCATCCGAAAACAATTCCTATTGTGCAAAAACACAAAGAAGACGCGATATGTGCGATCCTTAGGGAAAAAACCCCATTTTGGGGCATTCCCAGAGGCTCAAAAAGGTGTTGTTATCTACGCAATCTGTCTGCGCAAGGCTGCGCACTCTCCCAATAATAATGCAAATCCCTCGGGGCTATCAGAAAAAAAAGTTTATTGTGTAGAAAGTCTGCGATTTTGTCGATAAGGTGGAAAAAACCCCATTTTGGGGCCTTCCCAGAGGCTCAAAAAGCTAACTGGCGCTCTCAGCTGCGTGCACAAAGCTCCCAAATGCATTCAATCCCTTTGGGACCATCCGAAAACAATTCCTATTGTGCAAAAACACAAAGAAGACGCGATATGTGCGATCCTTAGGGAAAAAACCCCATTTTGGGGCATTCCCAGAGGCTCAAAAAGGTGTTGTTATCTACGCAATCTGTCTGCGCAAGGCTGCGCACTCTCCCAATAATAATGCAAATCCCTCGGGGCTATCAGAAAAAAAAGTTTATTGTGTAGAAAGTCTGCGATTTTGTCGATAAGGTGGAAAAAACCCCATTTTGGGGCCTTCCCAGAGGCTCAAAAAGCTAACTGGCGCTCTCAGCTGCGTGCACAAAGCTCCCAAATGCATTCAATCCCTTTGGGACCATCCGAAAACAATTCCTATTGTGCAAAAACACAAAGAAGACGCGATATGTGCGATCCTTAGGGAAAAAACCCCATTTTGGGGCATTCCCAGAGGCTCAAAAAGGTGTTGTTATCTACGCAATCTGTCTGCGCAAGGCTGCGCACTCTCCCAATAATAATGCAAATCCCTCGGGGCTATCAGAAAAAAAAGTTTATTGTGTAGAAAGTCTGCGATTTTGTCGATAAGGTGGAAAAAACCCCATTTTGGGGCCTTCCCAGAGGCTCAAAAAGCTAACTGGCGCTCTCAGCTGCGTGCACAAAGCTCCCAAATGCATTCAATCCCTTTGGGACCATCCGAAAACAATTCCTATTGTGCAAAAACACAAAGAAGACGCGATATGTGCGATCCTTAGGGAAAAAACCCCATTTTGGGGCATTCCCAGAGGCTCAAAAAGGTGTTGTTATCTACGCAATCTGTCTGCGCAAGGCTGCGCACTCTCCCAATAATAATGCAAATCCCTCGGGGCTATCAGAAAAAAAAGTTTATTGTGTAGAAAGTCTGCGATTTTGTCGATAACGTGGAAAAAACCCCATTTTGGGGCCTTCCCAGAGGCTCAAAAAGCTAACTGGCGCTCTCAGCTGCGTGCACAAAGCTCCCAAATGCATTCAATCCCTTTGGGACCATCCGAAAACAATTCCTATTGTGCAAAAACACAAAGAAGACGCGATATGTGCGATCCTTAGGGAAAAAACCCCATTTTGGGGCATTCCCAGAGGCTCAAAAAGGTGTTGTTATCTACGCAATCTGTCTGCGCAAGGCTGCGCACTCTCCCAATAATAATGCAAATCCCTCGGGGCTATCAGAAAAAAAAAGTTTATTGTGTAGAAAGTCTGCGATTTTGTCGATAAGTGGAAAAAACCCCATTTTGGGGCCTTCCCAGAGGCTCAAAAAGCTAACTGGCGCTCTCAGCTGCGTGCACAAAGCTCCCAAATGCATTCAATCCCTTTGGGACCATCCGAAAACAATTCCTATTGTGCAAAAACACAAAGAAGACGCGATATGTGCGATCCTTAGGGAAAAAACCCCATTTTGGGGCATTCCCAGAGGCTCAAAAAGGTGTTGTTATCTACGCAATCTGTCTGCGCAAGGCTGCGCACTCTCCCAATAATAATGCAAATCCCTCGGGGCTATCAGAAAAAAAAGTTTATTGTGTAGAAAGTCTGCGATTTTGTCGATAAGGTGGAAAAAACCCCATTTTGGGGCCTTCCCAGAGGCTCAAAAAGCTAACTGGCGCTCTCAGCTGCGTGCACAAAGCTCCCAAATGCATTCAATCCCTTTGGGACCATCCGAAAACAATTCCTATTGTGCAAAAACACAAAGAAGACGCGATATGTGCGATCCTTAGGGAAAAAACCCCATTTTGGGGCATTCCCAGAGGCTCAAAAAGGTGTTGTTATCTACGCAATCTGTCTGCGCAAGGCTGCGCACTCTCCCAATAATAATGCAAATCCCTCGGGGCTATCAGAAAAAAAAGTTTATTGTGTAGAAAGTCTGCGATTTTGTCGATAAGGTGGAAAAAACCCCATTTTGGGGCCTTCCCAGAGGCTCAAAAAGCTAACTGGCGCTCTCAGCTGCGTGCACAAAGCTCCCAAATGCATTCAATCCCTTTGGGACCATCCGAAAACAATTCCTATTGTGCAAAAACACAAAGAAGACGCGATATGTGCGATCCTTAGGGAAAAAACCCCATTTTGGGGCATTCCCAGAGGCTCAAAAAGGTGTTGTTATCTACGCAATCTGTCTGCGCAAGGCTGCGCACTCTCCCAATAATAATGCAAATCCCTCGGGGCTATCAGAAAAAAAAGTTTATTGTGTAGAAAGTCTGCGATTTTGTCGATAAGGTGGAAAAAACCCCATTTTGGGGCCTTCCCAGAGGCTCAAAAAGCTAACTGGCGCTCTCAGCTGCGTGCACAAAGCTCCCAAATGCATTCAATCCCTTTGGGACCATCCGAAAACAATTCCTATTGTGCAAAAACACAAAGAAGACGCGATATGTGCGATCCTTAGGGAAAAAACCCCATTTTGGGGCATTCCCAGAGGCTCAAAAAGGTGTTGTTATCTACGCAATCTGTCTGCGCAAGGCTGCGCACTCTCCCAATAATAATGCAAATCCCTCGGGGCTATCAGAAAAAAAAGTTTATTGTGTAGAAAGTCTGCGATTTTGTCGATAAGGTGGAAAAAACCCCATTTTGGGGCCTTCCCAGAGGCTCAAAAAGCTAACTGGCGCTCTCAGCTGCGTGCACAAAGCTCCCAAATGCATTCAATCCCTTTGGGACCATCCGAAAACAATTCCTATTGTGCAAAAACACAAAGAAGACGCGATATGTGCGATCCTTAGGGAAAAAACCCCATTTTGGGGCATTCCCAGAGGCTCAAAAAGGTGTTGTTATCTACGCAATCTGTCTGCGCAAGGCTGCGCACTCTCCCAATAATAATGCAAATCCCTCGGGGCTATCAGAAAAAAAAGTTTATTGTGTAGAAAGTCTGCGATTTTGTCGATAAGGTGGAAAAAACCCCATTTTGGGGCCTTCCCAGAGGCTCAAAAAGCTAACTGGCGCTCTCAGCTGCGTGCACAAAGCTCCCAAATGCATTCAATCCCTTTGGGACCATCCGAAAACAATTCCTATTGTGCAAAAACACAAAGAAGACGCGATATGTGCGATCCTTAGGGAAAAAACCCCATTTTGGGGCATTCCCAGAGGCTCAAAAAGGTGTTGTTATCTACGCAATCTGTCTGCGCAAGGCTGCGCACTCTCCCAATAATAATGCAAATCCCTCGGGGCTATCAGAAAAAAAAGTTTATTGTGTAGAAAGTCTGCGATTTTGTCGATAAGGTGGAAAAAACCCCATTTTGGGGCCTTCCCAGAGGCTCAAAAAGCTAACTGGCGCTCTCAGCTGCGTGCACAAAGCTCCCAAATGCATTCAATCCCTTTGGGACCATCCGAAAACAATTCCTATTGTGCAAAAACACAAAGAAGACGCGATATGTGCGATCCTTAGGGAAAAAACCCCATTTTGGGGCATTCCCAGAGGCTCAAAAAGGTGTTGTTATCTACGCAATCTGTCTGCGCAAGGCTGCGCACTCTCCCAATAATAATGCAAATCCCTCGGGGCTATCAGAAAAAAAAGTTTATTGTGTAGAAAGTCTGCGATTTTGTCGATAAGGTGGAAAAAACCCCATTTTGGGGCCTTCCCAGAGGCTCAAAAAGCTAACTGGCGCTCTCAGCTGCGTGCACAAAGCTCCCAAATGCATTCAATCCCTTTGGGACCATCCGAAAACAATTCCTATTGTGCAAAAACACAAAGAAGACGCGATATGTGCGATCCTTAGGGAAAAAACCCCATTTTGGGGCATTCCCAGAGGCTCAAAAAGGTGTTGTTATCTACGCAATCTGTCTGCGCAAGGCTGCGCACTCTCCCAATAATAATGCAAATCCCTCGGGGCTATCAGAAAAAAAAGTTTATTGTGTAGAAAGTCTGCGATTTTGTCGATAAGGTGGAAAAAACCCCATTTTGGGGCCTTCCCAGAGGCTCAAAAAGCTAACTGGCGCTCTCAGCTGCGTGCACAAAGCTCCCAAATGCATTCAATCCCTTTGGGACCATCCGAAAACAATTCCTATTGTGCAAAAACACAAAGAAGACGCGATATGTGCGATCCTTAGGGAAAAAACCCCATTTTGGGGCATTCCCAGAGGCTCAAAAAGGTGTTGTTATCTACGCAATCTGTCTGCGCAAGGCTGCGCACTCTCCCAATAATAATGCAAATCCCTCGGGGCTATCAGAAAAAAAAGTTTATTGTGTAGAAAGTCTGCGATTTTGTCGATAAGGTGGAAAAAACCCCATTTTGGGGCCTTCCCAGAGGCTCAAAAAGCTAACTGGCGCTCTCAGCTGCGTGCACAAAGCTCCCAAATGCATTCAATCCCTTTGGGACCATCCGAAAACAATTCCTATTGTGCAAAAACACAAAGAAGACGCGATATGTGCGATCCTTAGGGAAAAAACCCCATTTTGGGGCATTCCCAGAGGCTCAAAAAGGTGTTGTTATCTACGCAATCTGTCTGCGCAAGGCTGCGCACTCTCCCAATAATAATGCAAATCCCTCGGGGCTATCAGAAAAAAAAGTTTATTGTGTAGAAAGTCTGCGATTTTGTCGATAAGGTGGAAAAAACCCCATTTTGGGGCCTTCCCAGAGGCTCAAAAAGCTAACTGGCGCTCTCAGCTGCGTGCACAAAGCTCCCAAATGCATTCAATCCCTTTGGGACCATCCGAAAACAATTCCTATTGTGCAAAAACACAAAGAAGACGCGATATGTGCGATCCTTAGGGAAAAAACCCCATTTTGGGGCATTCCCAGAGGCTCAAAAAGGTGTTGTTATCTACGCAATCTGTCTGCGCAAGGCTGCGCACTCTCCCAATAATAATGCAAATCCCTCGGGGCTATCAGAAAAAAAAGTTTATTGTGTAGAAAGTCTGCGATTTTGTCGATAAGGTGGAAAAAACCCCATTTTGGGGCCTTCCCAGAGGCTCAAAAAGCTAACTGGCGCTCTCAGCTGCGTGCACAAAGCTCCCAAATGCATTCAATCCCTTTGGGACCATCCGAAAACAATTCCTATTGTGCAAAAACACAAAGAAGACGCGATATGTGCGATCCTTAGGGAAAAAACCCCATTTTGGGGCATTCCCAGAGGCTCAAAAAGGTGTTGTTATCTACGCAATCTGTCTGCGCAAGGCTGCGCACTCTCCCAATAATAATGCAAATCCCTCGGGGCTATCAGAAAAAAAAGTTTATTGTGTAGAAAGTCTGCGATTTTGTCGATAAGGTGGAAAAAACCCCATTTTGGGGCCTTCCCAGAGGCTCAAAAAGCTAACTGGCGCTCTCAGCTGCGTGCACAAAGCTCCCAAATGCATTCAATCCCTTTGGGACCATCCGAAAACAATTCCTATTGTGCAAAAACACAAAGAAGACGCGATATGTGCGATCCTTAGGGAAAAAACCCCATTTTGGGGCATTCCCAGAGGCTCAAAAAGGTGTTGTTATCTACGCAATCTGTCTGCGCAAGGCTGCGCACTCTCCCAATAATAATGCAAATCCCTCGGGGCTATCAGAAAAAAAAGTTTATTGTGTAGAAAGTCTGCGATTTTGTCGATAAGGTGGAAAAAACCCCATTTTGGGGCCTTCCCAGAGGCTCAAAAAGCTAACTGGCGCTCTCAGCTGCGTGCACAAAGCTCCCAAATGCATTCAATCCCTTTGGGACCATCCGAAAACAATTCCTATTGTGCAAAAACACAAAGAAGACGCGATATGTGCGATCCTTAGGGAAAAAACCCCATTTTGGGGCATTCCCAGAGGCTCAAAAAGGTGTTGTTATCTACGCAATCTGTCTGCGCAAGGCTGCGCACTCTCCCAATAATAATGCAAATCCCTCGGGGCTATCAGAAAAAAAAGTTTATTGTGTAGAAAGTCTGCGATTTTGTCGATAAGGTGGAAAAAACCCCATTTTGGGGCCTTCCCAGAGGCTCAAAAAGCTAACTGGCGCTCTCAGCTGCGTGCACAAAGCTCCCAAATGCATTCAATCCCTTTGGGACCATCCGAAAACAATTCCTATTGTGCAAAAACACAAAGAAGACGCGATATGTGCGATCCTTAGGGAAAAAACCCCATTTTGGGGCATTCCCAGAGGCTCAAAAAGGTGTTGTTATCTACGCAATCTGTCTGCGCAAGGCTGCGCACTCTCCCAATAATAATGCAAATCCCTCGGGGCTATCAGAAAAAAAAGTTTATTGTGTAGAAAGTCTGCGATTTTGTCGATAAGGTGGAAAAAACCCCATTTTGGGGCCTTCCCAGAGGCTCAAAAAGCTAACTGGCGCTCTCAGCTGCGTGCACAAAGCTCCCAAATGCATTCAATCCCTTTGGGACCATCCGAAAACAATTCCTATTGTGCAAAAACACAAAGAAGACGCGATATGTGCGATCCTTAGGGAAAAAACCCCATTTTGGGGCATTCCCAGAGGCTCAAAAAGGTGTTGTTATCTACGCAATCTGTCTGCGCAAGGCTGCGCACTCTCCCAATAATAATGCAAATCCCTCGGGGCTATCAGAAAAAAAAGTTTATTGTGTAGAAAGTCTGCGATTTTGTCGATAAGGTGGAAAAAACCCCATTTTGGGGCCTTCCCAGAGGCTCAAAAAGCTAACTGGCGCTCTCAGCTGCGTGCACAAAGCTCCCAAATGCATTCAATCCCTTTGGGACCATCCGAAAACAATTCCTATTGTGCAAAAACACAAAGAAGACGCGATATGTGCGATCCTTAGGGAAAAAACCCCATTTTGGGGCATTCCCAGAGGCTCAAAAAGGTGTTGTTATCTACGCAATCTGTCTGCGCAAGGCTGCGCACTCTCCCAATAATAATGCAAATCCCTCGGGGCTATCAGAAAAAAAAGTTTATTGTGTAGAAAGTCTGCGATTTTGTCGATAAGGTGGAAAAAACCCCATTTTGGGGCCTTCCCAGAGGCTCAAAAAGCTAACTGGCGCTCTCAGCTGCGTGCACAAAGCTCCCAAATGCATTCAATCCCTTTGGGACCATCCGAAAACAATTCCTATTGTGCAAAAACACAAAGAAGACGCGATATGTGCGATCCTTAGGGAAAAAACCCCATTTTGGGGCATTCCCAGAGGCTCAAAAAGGTGTTGTTATCTACGCAATCTGTCTGCGCAAGGCTGCGCACTCTCCCAATAATAATGCAAATCCCTCGGGGCTATCAGAAAAAAAAGTTTATTGTGTAGAAAGTCTGCGATTTTGTCGATAAGGTGGAAAAAACCCCATTTTGGGGCCTTCCCAGAGGCTCAAAAAGCTAACTGGCGCTCTCAGCTGCGTGCACAAAGCTCCCAAATGCATTCAATCCCTTTGGGACCATCCGAAAACAATTCCTATTGTGCAAAAACACAAAGAAGACGCGATATGTGCGATCCTTAGGGAAAAAACCCCATTTTGGGGCATTCCCAGAGGCTCAAAAAGGTGTTGTTATCTACGCAATCTGTCTGCGCAAGGCTGCGCACTCTCCCAATAATAATGCAAATCCCTCGGGGCTATCAGAAAAAAAAGTTTATTGTGTAGAAAGTCTGCGATTTTGTCGATAAGGTGGAAAAAACCCCATTTTGGGGCCTTCCCAGAGGCTCAAAAAGCTAACTGGCGCTCTCAGCTGCGTGCACAAAGCTCCCAAATGCATTCAATCCCTTTGGGACCATCCGAAAACAATTCCTATTGTGCAAAAACACAAAGAAGACGCGATATGTGCGATCCTTAGGGAAAAAACCCCATTTTGGGGCATTCCCAGAGGCTCAAAAAGGTGTTGTTATCTACGCAATCTGTCTGCGCAAGGCTGCGCACTCTCCCAATAATAATGCAAATCCCTCGGGGCTATCAGAAAAAAAAGTTTATTGTGTAGAAAGTCTGCGATTTTGTCGATAAGGTGGAAAAAACCCCATTTTGGGGCCTTCCCAGAGGCTCAAAAAGCTAACTGGCGCTCTCAGCTGCGTGCACAAAGCTCCCAAATGCATTCAATCCCTTTGGGACCATCCGAAAACAATTCCTATTGTGCAAAAACACAAAGAAGACGCGATATGTGCGATCCTTAGGGAAAAAACCCCATTTTGGGGCATTCCCAGAGGCTCAAAAAGGTGTTGTTATCTACGCAATCTGTCTGCGCAAGGCTGCGCACTCTCCCAATAATAATGCAAATCCCTCGGGGCTATCAGAAAAAAAAGTTTATTGTGTAGAAAGTCTGCGATTTTGTCGATAAGGTGGAAAAAACCCCATTTTGGGGCCTTCCCAGAGGCTCAAAAAGCTAACTGGCGCTCTCAGCTGCGTGCACAAAGCTCCCAAATGCATTCAATCCCTTTGGGACCATCCGAAAACAATTCCTATTGTGCAAAAACACAAAGAAGACGCGATATGTGCGATCCTTAGGGAAAAAACCCCATTTTGGGGCATTCCCAGAGGCTCAAAAAGGTGTTGTTATCTACGCAATCTGTCTGCGCAAGGCTGCGCACTCTCCCAATAATAATGCAAATCCCTCGGGGCTATCAGAAAAAAAAGTTTATTGTGTAGAAAGTCTGCGATTTTGTCGATAAGGTGGAAAAAACCCCATTTTGGGGCCTTCCCAGAGGCTCAAAAAGCTAACTGGCGCTCTCAGCTGCGTGCACAAAGCTCCCAAATGCATTCAATCCCTTTGGGACCATCCGAAAACAATTCCTATTGTGCAAAAACACAAAGAAGACGCGATATGTGCGATCCTTAGGGAAAAAACCCCATTTTGGGGCATTCCCAGAGGCTCAAAAAGGTGTTGTTATCTACGCAATCTGTCTGCGCAAGGCTGCGCACTCTCCCAATAATAATGCAAATCCCTCGGGGCTATCAGAAAAAAAAGTTTATTGTGTAGAAAGTCTGCGATTTTGTCGATAAGGTGGAAAAAACCCCATTTTGGGGCCTTCCCAGAGGCTCAAAAAGCTAACTGGCGCTCTCAGCTGCGTGCACAAAGCTCCCAAATGCATTCAATCCCTTTGGGACCATCCGAAAACAATTCCTATTGTGCAAAAACACAAAGAAGACGCGATATGTGCGATCCTTAGGGAAAAAACCCCATTTTGGGGCATTCCCAGAGGCTCAAAAAGGTGTTGTTATCTACGCAATCTGTCTGCGCAAGGCTGCGCACTCTCCCAATAATAATGCAAATCCCTCGGGGCTATCAGAAAAAAAAGTTTATTGTGTAGAAAGTCTGCGATTTTGTCGATAAGGTGGAAAAAACCCCATTTTGGGGCCTTCCCAGAGGCTCAAAAAGCTAACTGGCGCTCTCAGCTGCGTGCACAAAGCTCCCAAATGCATTCAATCCCTTTGGGACCATCCGAAAACAATTCCTATTGTGCAAAAACACAAAGAAGACGCGATATGTGCGATCCTTAGGGAAAAAACCCCATTTTGGGGCATTCCCAGAGGCTCAAAAAGGTGTTGTTATCTACGCAATCTGTCTGCGCAAGGCTGCGCACTCTCCCAATAATAATGCAAATCCCTCGGGGCTATCAGAAAAAAAAGTTTATTGTGTAGAAAGTCTGCGATTTTGTCGATAAGGTGGAAAAAACCCCATTTTGGGGCCTTCCCAGAGGCTCAAAAAGCTAACTGGCGCTCTCAGCTGCGTGCACAAAGCTCCCAAATGCATTCAATCCCTTTGGGACCATCCGAAAACAATTCCTATTGTGCAAAAACACAAAGAAGACGCGATATGTGCGATCCTTAGGGAAAAAACCCCATTTTGGGGCATTCCCAGAGGCTCAAAAAGGTGTTGTTATCTACGCAATCTGTCTGCGCAAGGCTGCGCACTCTCCCAATAATAATGCAAATCCCTCGGGGCTATCAGAAAAAAAAGTTTATTGTGTAGAAAGTCTGCGATTTTGTCGATAAGGTGGAAAAAACCCCATTTTGGGGCCTTCCCAGAGGCTCAAAAAGCTAACTGGCGCTCTCAGCTGCGTGCACAAAGCTCCCAAATGCATTCAATCCCTTTGGGACCATCCGAAAACAATTCCTATTGTGCAAAAACACAAAGAAGACGCGATATGTGCGATCCTTAGGGAAAAAACCCCATTTTGGGGCATTCCCAGAGGCTCAAAAAGGTGTTGTTATCTACGCAATCTGTCTGCGCAAGGCTGCGCACTCTCCCAATAATAATGCAAATCCCTCGGGGCTATCAGAAAAAAAAGTTTATTGTGTAGAAAGTCTGCGATTTTGTCGATAAGGTGGAAAAAACCCCATTTTGGGGCCTTCCCAGAGGCTCAAAAAGCTAACTGGCGCTCTCAGCTGCGTGCACAAAGCTCCCAAATGCATTCAATCCCTTTGGGACCATCCGAAAACAATTCCTATTGTGCAAAAACACAAAGAAGACGCGATATGTGCGATCCTTAGGGAAAAAACCCCATTTTGGGGCATTCCCAGAGGCTCAAAAAGGTGTTGTTATCTACGCAATCTGTCTGCGCAAGGCTGCGCACTCTCCCAATAATAATGCAAATCCCTCGGGGCTATCAGAAAAAAAAGTTTATTGTGTAGAAAGTCTGCGATTTTGTCGATAAGGTGGAAAAAACCCCATTTTGGGGCCTTCCCAGAGGCTCAAAAAGCTAACTGGCGCTCTCAGCTGCGTGCACAAAGCTCCCAAATGCATTCAATCCCTTTGGGACCATCCGAAAACAATTCCTATTGTGCAAAAACACAAAGAAGACGCGATATGTGCGATCCTTAGGGAAAAAACCCCATTTTGGGGCATTCCCAGAGGCTCAAAAAGGTGTTGTTATCTACGCAATCTGTCTGCGCAAGGCTGCGCACTCTCCCAATAATAATGCAAATCCCTCGGGGCTATCAGAAAAAAAAGTTTATTGTGTAGAAAGTCTGCGATTTTGTCGATAAGGTGGAAAAAACCCCATTTTGGGGCCTTCCCAGAGGCTCAAAAAGCTAACTGGCGCTCTCAGCTGCGTGCACAAAGCTCCCAAATGCATTCAATCCCTTTGGGACCATCCGAAAACAATTCCTATTGTGCAAAAACACAAAGAAGACGCGATATGTGCGATCCTTAGGGAAAAAACCCCATTTTGGGGCATTCCCAGAGGCTCAAAAAGGTGTTGTTATCTACGCAATCTGTCTGCGCAAGGCTGCGCACTCTCCCAATAATAATGCAAATCCCTCGGGGCTATCAGAAAAAAAAGTTTATTGTGTAGAAAGTCTGCGATTTTGTCGATAAGGTGGAAAAAACCCCATTTTGGGGCCTTCCCAGAGGCTCAAAAAGCTAACTGGCGCTCTCAGCTGCGTGACACAAAGCTCCCAAATGCATTCAATCCCTTTGGGACCATCCGAAAACAATTCCTATTGTGCAAAAACACAAAGAAGACGCGATATGTGCGATCCTTAGGGAAAAAACCCCATTTTGGGGCATTCCCAGAGGCTCAAAAAGGTGTTGTTATCTACGCAATCTGTCTGCGCAAGGCTGCGCACTCTCCCAATAATAATGCAAATCCCTCGGGGCTATCAGAAAAAAAAGTTTATTGTGTAGAAAGTCTGCGATTTTGTCGATAAGGTGGAAAAAACCCCATTTTGGGGCCTTCCCAGAGGCTCAAAAAGCTAACTGGCGCTCTCAGCTGCGTGCACAAAGCTCCCAAATGCATTCAATCCCTTTGGGACCATCCGAAAACAATTCCTATTGTGCAAAAACACAAAGAAGACGCGATATGTGCGATCCTTAGGGAAAAAACCCCATTTTGGGGCATTCCCAGAGGCTCAAAAAGGTGTTGTTATCTACGCAATCTGTCTGCGCAAGGCTGCGCACTCTCCCAATAATAATGCAAATCCCTCGGGGCTATCAGAAAAAAAAGTTTATTGTGTAGAAAGTCTGCGATTTTGTCGATAAGGTGGAAAAAACCCCATTTTGGGGCCTTCCCAGAGGCTCAAAAAGCTAACTGGCGCTCTCAGCTGCGTGCACAAAGCTCCCAAATGCATTCAATCCCTTTGGGACCATCCGAAAACAATTCCTATTGTGCAAAAACACAAAGAAGACGCGATATGTGCGATCCTTAGGGAAAAAACCCCATTTTGGGGCATTCCCAGAGGCTCAAAAAGGTGTTGTTATCTACGCAATCTGTCTGCGCAAGGCTGCGCACTCTCCCAATAATAATGCAAATCCCTCGGGGCTATCAGAAAAAAAAGTTTATTGTGTAGAAAGTCTGCGATTTTGTCGATAAGGTGGAAAAAACCCCATTTTGGGGCCTTCCCAGAGGCTCAAAAAGCTAACTGGCGCTCTCAGCTGCGTGCACAAAGCTCCCAAATGCATTCAATCCCTTTGGGACCATCCGAAAACAATTCCTATTGTGCAAAAACACAAAGAAGACGCGATATGTGCGATCCTTAGGGAAAAAACCCCATTTTGGGGCATTCCCAGAGGCTCAAAAAGGTGTTGTTATCTACGCAATCTGTCTGCGCAAGGCTGCGCACTCTCCCAATAATAATGCAAATCCCTCGGGGCTATCAGAAAAAAAAGTTTATTGTGTAGAAAGTCTGCGATTTTGTCGATAAGGTGGAAAAAACCCCATTTTGGGGCCTTCCCAGAGGCTCAAAAAGCTAACTGGCGCTCTCAGCTGCGTGCACAAAGCTCCCAAATGCATTCAATCCCTTTGGGACCATCCGAAAACAATTCCTATTGTGCAAAAACACAAAGAAGACGCGATATGTGCGATCCTTAGGGAAAAAACCCCATTTTGGGGCATTCCCAGAGGCTCAAAAAGGTGTTGTTATCTACGCAATCTGTCTGCGCAAGGCTGCGCACTCTCCCAATAATAATGCAAATCCCTCGGGGCTATCAGAAAAAAAAGTTTATTGTGTAGAAAGTCTGCGATTTTGTCGATAAGGTGGAAAAAACCCCATTTTGGGGCCTTCCCAGAGGCTCAAAAAGCTAACTGGCGCTCTCAGCTGCGTGCACAAAGCTCCCAAATGCATTCAATCCCTTTGGGACCATCCGAAAACAATTCCTATTGTGCAAAAACACAAAGAAGACGCGATATGTGCGATCCTTAGGGAAAAAACCCCATTTTGGGGCATTCCCAGAGGCTCAAAAAGGTGTTGTTATCTACGCAATCTGTCTGCGCAAGGCTGCGCACTCTCCCAATAATAATGCAAATCCCTCGGGGCTATCAGAAAAAAAAGTTTATTGTGTAGAAAGTCTGCGATTTTGTCGATAAGGTGGAAAAAACCCCATTTTGGGGCCTTCCCAGAGGCTCAAAAAGCTAACTGGCGCTCTCAGCTGCGTGCACAAAGCTCCCAAATGCATTCAATCCCTTTGGGACCATCCGAAAACAATTCCTATTGTGCAAAAACACAAAGAAGACGCGATATGTGCGATCCTTAGGGAAAAAACCCCATTTTGGGGCATTCCCAGAGGCTCAAAAAGGTGTTGTTATCTACGCAATCTGTCTGCGCAAGGCTGCGCACTCTCCCAATAATAATGCAAATCCCTCGGGGCTATCAGAAAAAAAAGTTTATTGTGTAGAAAGTCTGCGATTTTGTCGATAAGGTGGAAAAAACCCCATTTTGGGGCCTTCCCAGAGGCTCAAAAAGCTAACTGGCGCTCTCAGCTGCGTGCACAAAGCTCCCAAATGCATTCAATCCCTTTGGGACCATCCGAAAACAATTCCTATTGTGCAAAAACACAAAGAAGACGCGATATGTGCGATCCTTAGGGAAAAAACCCCATTTTGGGGCATTCCCAGAGGCTCAAAAAGGTGTTGTTATCTACGCAATCTGTCTGCGCAAGGCTGCGCACTCTCCCAATAATAATGCAAATCCCTCGGGGCTATCAGAAAAAAAAGTTTATTGTGTAGAAAGTCTGCGATTTTGTCGATAAGGTGGAAAAAACCCCATTTTGGGGCCTTCCCAGAGGCTCAAAAAGCTAACTGGCGCTCTCAGCTGCGTGCACAAAGCTCCCAAATGCATTCAATCCCTTTGGGACCATCCGAAAACAATTCCTATTGTGCAAAAACACAAAGAAGACGCGATATGTGCGATCCTTAGGGAAAAAACCCCATTTTGGGGCATTCCCAGAGGCTCAAAAAGGTGTTGTTATCTACGCAATCTGTCTGCGCAAGGCTGCGCACTCTCCCAATAATAATGCAAATCCCTCGGGGCTATCAGAAAAAAAAGTTTATTGTGTAGAAAGTCTGCGATTTTGTCGATAAGGTGGAAAAAACCCCATTTTGGGGCCTTCCCAGAGGCTCAAAAAGCTAACTGGCGCTCTCAGCTGCGTGCACAAAGCTCCCAAATGCATTCAATCCCTTTGGGACCATCCGAAAACAATTCCTATTGTGCAAAAACACAAAGAAGACGCGATATGTGCGATCCTTAGGGAAAAAACCCCATTTTGGGGCATTCCCAGAGGCTCAAAAAGGTGTTGTTATCTACGCAATCTGTCTGCGCAAGGCTGCGCACTCTCCCAATAATAATGCAAATCCCTCGGGGCTATCAGAAAAAAAAGTTTATTGTGTAGAAAGTCTGCGATTTTGTCGATAAGGTGGAAAAAACCCCATTTTGGGGCCTTCCCAGAGGCTCAAAAAGCTAACTGGCGCTCTCAGCTGCGTGCACAAAGCTCCCAAATGCATTCAATCCCTTTGGGACCATCCGAAAACAATTCCTATTGTGCAAAAACACAAAGAAGACGCGATATGTGCGATCCTTAGGGAAAAAACCCCATTTTGGGGCATTCCCAGAGGCTCAAAAAGGTGTTGTTATCTACGCAATCTGTCTGCGCAAGGCTGCGCACTCTCCCAATAATAATGCAAATCCCTCGGGGCTATCAGAAAAAAAAGTTTATTGTGTAGAAAGTCTGCGATTTTGTCGATAAGGTGGAAAAAACCCCATTTTGGGGCCTTCCCAGAGGCTCAAAAAGCTAACTGGCGCTCTCAGCTGCGTGCACAAAGCTCCCAAATGCATTCAATCCCTTTGGGACCATCCGAAAACAATTCCTATTGTGCAAAAACACAAAGAAGACGCGATATGTGCGATCCTTAGGGAAAAAACCCCATTTTGGGGCATTCCCAGAGGCTCAAAAAGGTGTTGTTATCTACGCAATCTGTCTGCGCAAGGCTGCGCACTCTCCCAATAATAATGCAAATCCCTCGGGGCTATCAGAAAAAAAAGTTTATTGTGTAGAAAGTCTGCGATTTTGTCGATAAGGTGGAAAAAACCCCATTTTGGGGCCTTCCCAGAGGCTCAAAAAGCTAACTGGCGCTCTCAGCTGCGTGCACAAAGCTCCCAAATGCATTCAATCCCTTTGGGACCATCCGAAAACAATTCCTATTGTGCAAAAACACAAAGAAGACGCGATATGTGCGATCCTTAGGGAAAAAACCCCATTTTGGGGCATTCCCAGAGGCTCAAAAAGGTGTTGTTATCTACGCAATCTGTCTGCGCAAGGCTGCGCACTCTCCCAATAATAATGCAAATCCCTCGGGGCTATCAGAAAAAAAAGTTTATTGTGTAGAAAGTCTGCGATTTTGTCGATAAGGTGGAAAAAACCCCATTTTGGGGCCTTCCCAGAGGCTCAAAAAGCTAACTGGCGCTCTCAGCTGCGTGCACAAAGCTCCCAAATGCATTCAATCCCTTTGGGACCATCCGAAAACAATTCCTATTGTGCAAAAACACAAAGAAGACGCGATATGTGCGATCCTTAGGGAAAAAACCCCATTTTGGGGCATTCCCAGAGGCTCAAAAAGGTGTTGTTATCTACGCAATCTGTCTGCGCAAGGCTGCGCACTCTCCCAATAATAATGCAAATCCCTCGGGGCTATCAGAAAAAAAAGTTTATTGTGTAGAAAGTCTGCGATTTTGTCGATAAGGTGGAAAAAACCCCATTTTGGGGCCTTCCCAGAGGCTCAAAAAGCTAACTGGCGCTCTCAGCTGCGTGCACAAAGCTCCCAAATGCATTCAATCCCTTTGGGACCATCCGAAAACAATTCCTATTGTGCAAAAACACAAAGAAGACGCGATATGTGCGATCCTTAGGGAAAAAACCCCATTTTGGGGCATTCCCAGAGGCTCAAAAAGGTGTTGTTATCTACGCAATCTGTCTGCGCAAGGCTGCGCACTCTCCCAATAATAATGCAAATCCCTCGGGGCTATCAGAAAAAAAAGTTTATTGTGTAGAAAGTCTGCGATTTTGTCGATAAGGTGGAAAAAACCCCATTTTGGGGCCTTCCCAGAGGCTCAAAAAGCTAACTGGCGCTCTCAGCTGCGTGCACAAAGCTCCCAAATGCATTCAATCCCTTTGGGACCATCCGAAAACAATTCCTATTGTGCAAAAACACAAAGAAGACGCGATATGTGCGATCCTTAGGGAAAAAACCCCATTTTGGGGCATTCCCAGAGGCTCAAAAAGGTGTTGTTATCTACGCAATCTGTCTGCGCAAGGCTGCGCACTCTCCCAATAATAATGCAAATCCCTCGGGGCTATCAGAAAAAAAAGTTTATTGTGTAGAAAGTCTGCGATTTTGTCGATAAGGTGGAAAAAACCCCATTTTGGGGCCTTCCCAGAGGCTCAAAAAGCTAACTGGCGCTCTCAGCTGCGTGCACAAAGCTCCCAAATGCATTCAATCCCTTTGGGACCATCCGAAAACAATTCCTATTGTGCAAAAACACAAAGAAGACGCGATATGTGCGATCCTTAGGGAAAAAACCCCATTTTGGGGCATTCCCAGAGGCTCAAAAAGGTGTTGTTATCTACGCAATCTGTCTGCGCAAGGCTGCGCACTCTCCCAATAATAATGCAAATCCCTCGGGGCTATCAGAAAAAAAAGTTTATTGTGTAGAAAGTCTGCGATTTTGTCGATAAGGTGGAAAAAACCCCATTTTGGGGCCTTCCCAGAGGCTCAAAAAGCTAACTGGCGCTCTCAGCTGCGTGCACAAAGCTCCCAAATGCATTCAATCCCTTTGGGACCATCCGAAAACAATTCCTATTGTGCAAAAACACAAAGAAGACGCGATATGTGCGATCCTTAGGGAAAAAACCCCATTTTGGGGCATTCCCAGAGGCTCAAAAAGGTGTTGTTATCTACGCAATCTGTCTGCGCAAGGCTGCGCACTCTCCCAATAATAATGCAAATCCCTCGGGGCTATCAGAAAAAAAAGTTTATTGTGTAGAAAGTCTGCGATTTTGTCGATAAGGTGGAAAAAACCCCATTTTGGGGCCTTCCCAGAGGCTCAAAAAGCTAACTGGCGCTCTCAGCTGCGTGCACAAAGCTCCCAAATGCATTCAATCCCTTTGGGACCATCCGAAAACAATTCCTATTGTGCAAAAACACAAAGAAGACGCGATATGTGCGATCCTTAGGGAAAAAACCCCATTTTGGGGCATTCCCAGAGGCTCAAAAAGGTGTTGTTATCTACGCAATCTGTCTGCGCAAGGCTGCGCACTCTCCCAATAATAATGCAAATCCCTCGGGGCTATCAGAAAAAAAAGTTTATTGTGTAGAAAGTCTGCGATTTTGTCGATAAGGTGGAAAAAACCCCATTTTGGGGCCTTCCCAGAGGCTCAAAAAGCTAACTGGCGCTCTCAGCTGCGTGCACAAAGCTCCCAAATGCATTCAATCCCTTTGGGACCATCCGAAAACAATTCCTATTGTGCAAAAACACAAAGAAGACGCGATATGTGCGATCCTTAGGGAAAAAACCCCATTTTGGGGCATTCCCAGAGGCTCAAAAAGGTGTTGTTATCTACGCAATCTGTCTGCGCAAGGCTGCGCACTCTCCCAATAATAATGCAAATCCCTCGGGGCTATCAGAAAAAAAAGTTTATTGTGTAGAAAGTCTGCGATTTTGTCGATAAGGTGGAAAAAACCCCATTTTGGGGCCTTCCCAGAGGCTCAAAAAGCTAACTGGCGCTCTCAGCTGCGTGCACAAAGCTCCCAAATGCATTCAATCCCTTTGGGACCATCCGAAAACAATTCCTATTGTGCAAAAACACAAAGAAGACGCGATATGTGCGATCCTTAGGGAAAAAACCCCATTTTGGGGCATTCCCAGAGGCTCAAAAAGGTGTTGTTATCTACGCAATCTGTCTGCGCAAGGCTGCGCACTCTCCCAATAATAATGCAAATCCCTCGGGGCTATCAGAAAAAAAAGTTTATTGTGTAGAAAGTCTGCGATTTTGTCGATAAGGTGGAAAAAACCCCATTTTGGGGCCTTCCCAGAGGCTCAAAAAGCTAACTGGCGCTCTCAGCTGCGTGCACAAAGCTCCCAAATGCATTCAATCCCTTTGGGACCATCCGAAAACAATTCCTATTGTGCAAAAACACAAAGAAGACGCGATATGTGCGATCCTTAGGGAAAAAACCCCATTTTGGGGCATTCCCAGAGGCTCAAAAAGGTGTTGTTATCTACGCAATCTGTCTGCGCAAGGCTGCGCACTCTCCCAATAATAATGCAAATCCCTCGGGGCTATCAGAAAAAAAAGTTTATTGTGTAGAAAGTCTGCGATTTTGTCGATAAGGTGGAAAAAACCCCATTTTGGGGCCTTCCCAGAGGCTCAAAAAGCTAACTGGCGCTCTCAGCTGCGTGCACAAAGCTCCCAAATGCATTCAATCCCTTTGGGACCATCCGAAAACAATTCCTATTGTGCAAAAACACAAAGAAGACGCGATATGTGGCGATCCTTAGGGAAAAAACCCCATTTTGGGGCATTCCCAGAGGCTCAAAAAGGTGTTGTTATCTACGCAATCTGTCTGCGCAAGGCTGCGCACTCTCCCAATAATAATGCAAATCCCTCGGGGCTATCAGAAAAAAAAGTTTATTGTGTAGAAAGTCTGCGATTTTGTCGATAAGGTGGAAAAAACCCCATTTTGGGGCCTTCCCAGAGGCTCAAAAAGCTAACTGGCGCTCTCAGCTGCGTGCACAAAGCTCCCAAATGCATTCAATCCCTTTGGGACCATCCGAAAACAATTCCTATTGTGCAAAAACACAAAGAAGACGCGATATGTGCGATCCTTAGGGAAAAAACCCCATTTTGGGGCATTCCCAGAGGCTCAAAAAGGTGTTGTTATCTACGCAATCTGTCTGCGCAAGGCTGCGCACTCTCCCAATAATAATGCAAATCCCTCGGGGCTATCAGAAAAAAAAGTTTATTGTGTAGAAAGTCTGCGATTTTGTCGATAAGGTGGAAAAAACCCCATTTTGGGGCCTTCCCAGAGGCTCAAAAAGCTAACTGGCGCTCTCAGCTGCGTGCACAAAGCTCCCAAATGCATTCAATCCCTTTGGGACCATCCGAAAACAATTCCTATTGTGCAAAAACACAAAGAAGACGCGATATGTGCGATCCTTAGGGAAAAAACCCCATTTTGGGGCATTCCCAGAGGCTCAAAAAGGTGTTGTTATCTACGCAATCTGTCTGCGCAAGGCTGCGCACTCTCCCAATAATAATGCAAATCCCTCGGGGCTATCAGAAAAAAAAGTTTATTGTGTAGAAAGTCTGCGATTTTGTCGATAAGGTGGAAAAAACCCCATTTTGGGGCCTTCCCAGAGGCTCAAAAAGCTAACTGGCGCTCTCAGCTGCGTGCACAAAGCTCCCAAATGCATTCAATCCCTTTGGGACCATCCGAAAACAATTCCTATTGTGCAAAAACACAAAGAAGACGCGATATGTGCGATCCTTAGGGAAAAAACCCCATTTTGGGGCATTCCCAGAGGCTCAAAAAGGTGTTGTTATCTACGCAATCTGTCTGCGCAAGGCTGCGCACTCTCCCAATAATAATGCAAATCCCTCGGGGCTATCAGAAAAAAAAGTTTATTGTGTAGAAAGTCTGCGATTTTGTCGATAAGGTGGAAAAAACCCCATTTTGGGGCCTTCCCAGAGGCTCAAAAAGCTAACTGGCGCTCTCAGCTGCGTGCACAAAGCTCCCAAATGCATTCAATCCCTTTGGGACCATCCGAAAACAATTCCTATTGTGCAAAAACACAAAGAAGACGCGATATGTGCGATCCTTAGGGAAAAAACCCCATTTTGGGGCATTCCCAGAGGCTCAAAAAGGTGTTGTTATCTACGCAATCTGTCTGCGCAAGGCTGCGCACTCTCCCAATAATAATGCAAATCCCTCGGGGCTATCAGAAAAAAAAGTTTATTGTGTAGAAAGTCTGCGATTTTGTCGATAAGGTGGAAAAAACCCCATTTTGGGGCCTTCCCAGAGGCTCAAAAAGCTAACTGGCGCTCTCAGCTGCGTGCACAAAGCTCCCAAATGCATTCAATCCCTTTGGGACCATCCGAAAACAATTCCTATTGTGCAAAAACACAAAGAAGACGCGATATGTGCGATCCTTAGGGAAAAACCCCATTTTGGGGCATTCCCAGAGGCTCAAAAAGGTGTTGTTATCTACGCAATCTGTCTGCGCAAGGCTGCGCACTCTCCCAATAATAATGCAAATCCCTCGGGGCTATCAGAAAAAAAAGTTTATTGTGTAGAAAGTCTGCGATTTTGTCGATAAGGTGGAAAAAACCCCATTTTGGGGCCTTCCCAGAGGCTCAAAAAGCTAACTGGCGCTCTCAGCTGCGTGCACAAAGCTCCCAAATGCATTCAATCCCTTTGGGACCATCCGAAAACAATTCCTATTGTGCAAAAACACAAAGAAGACGCGATATGTGCGATCCTTAGGGAAAAAACCCCATTTTGGGGCATTCCCAGAGGCTCAAAAAGGTGTTGTTATCTACGCAATCTGTCTGCGCAAGGCTGCGCACTCTCCCAATAATAATGCAAATCCCTCGGGGCTATCAGAAAAAAAAGTTTATTGTGTAGAAAGTCTGCGATTTTGTCGATAAGGTGGAAAAAACCCATTTTGGGGCCTTCCCAGAGGCTCAAAAGCTAACTGGCGCTCTCAGCTGCGTGCACAAAGCTCCCAAATGCATTCAATCCCTTTGGGACCATCCGAAAACAATTCCTATTGTGCAAAAACACAAAGAAGACGCGATATGTGCGATCCTTAGGGAAAAAACCCCATTTTGGGGCATTCCCAGAGGCTCAAAAAGGTGTTGTTATCTACGCAATCTGTCT
>CAXHKT010000035.1:0-15000 GCA_964017195.1 Siderastrea radians
GTGTTGCTGTTAAATCTAATATTTCAAACAGTTCTTGCTTAAAGCAAGAAATTCACGCTATTCCCCAAATGTTGATGTTAACAGATAAGATTAAATTCTTTTGTGCAGCATCATTTAAGTGTTGTAAACTTCTCCAACTGGACTGTTGATTAGCTGGGATTTTCTTGACAGCTTAAAAAATATTTATATATGTCTAACGTGTTACGAATGTTTGTTATATCAAGTAACGTTAAAAAGCTCTACAGGATCTTGTCTTTTAAATAAAACTTTGGATTGTAGTTTTTCCATGTTTTGATGACAAACAACAAATTTAAATTTCAAATAAGGTATAACTTTTATTACAGGTTATGTGTTGATCACTCTTGGAAAATTACGCTTAAGATAATAGCGTTAAGAGAAGGTGGGTGTAATTTTGTGTATATCTCATTCTCAACTTTTACTGCTTATCTCATAATTTGCAGGGTTAAAAATAACTTAAGTTGCCGTTCGGCTAGCATCTTTGAATTCTTAGGGGCCCAGGCCAAATAAAGTGGTTTTCAATTTCCTATAATCTAAAACACACAAAAAAATAAACCATATTTGCTTTAATAAACCCCTCCCAACCCGGGTAAGAAGTAAGTCTTTTATCGAGGTATTTTGCCAATGATTATGTAGAGAAAAAGTACAATGTACAACTTTGGGTAAGTCTGGAGTCACGTGTCAATAAAAACAAAATGGCATCTTTGAAATATTGCAGGTTGATCTAAATACTCCAGAATGGCTTTGAATTTTGCACTCCAAGAACTAAACCTTTACTACAATAACATTAATAAACTTAGAGTTGAGGAATGGAAAGAAAAGAAAGGTACTCCTATGAAAGTACATTTTATTGTATTTTATTTCTATTGTAACTACACTGTAACTTTTAGTGCTCTAAGGTGCGGGATTGCAGAAAAACGCCTCACACTCATTTGCATCTCATTGGATAACAAAAGAATAACAAAACAGCACCTGACATTTGTTATATGCCTCGTTCTTTTAAACTCTGAATTAATTTTCCGCAATCCCGCACCTCACTCTTTTAGTGGGCCTGTTGAGTTTTAAATCGCCACTGGCAACTGGGCGACTGCCAATTTGTAGCACAGAATTTGTTGTTTTCATTGATCCTTTTTTATCTGTTCTAGGCATGTATATGTCAGCAGTGTTCAGTGATGCAGTTTTTTCTTAAGTGGAAGATATCAGTCATATAATTATCCAGCTTACGCATCTAACAGTTCAGTAAATTGATCTGGATTGAACGCAGTGATCGGGTTAATTTGGGTTCAGTAGTCGAACACGAAAAATATGTATACAGCTGTGTTTGATTCCATTCAATTTCTGGACCCATTCTGAGTCAAACATGATTAAACACAGTTAAACAGCTTTAATTTCATTCAAATATACCAGATATTTAAACCATCTACCTTTAAGTGTGTGGAATTTGACCATGATCTGTGTTGTATTGTCATGTAAACACGTAAAAGACTGAGTGACTAAAACAGCCTTTATGGCCAAAAAAATTTTGGCAATCTCATTATTCACAAAGGAAAATAAAAATTGAACCAAGGATAAAATTGGCGCACAACATTTACACGAGTGTTCCATCAAGACTTTCATTCGGGTGGGCAGTGAAAACCTTAATACCACTTAAGTTACAAAATCCATTTTTTTTGCGGTGATGTGAGGTTTATTCTAGATGGCTAAATGGTTAATACTTAATGCAGAATGAATCAAACAGTTATACTATGTTTACGTAACACCGGTATGGGTATCGGTACCAGAATGAGAATTATGATCCGGTACCACTACTGGGGTGAGCTCACACTGGTATGGCTCACACTGTCATGAGATTTTGTGCTGCAGTCATGTATTAAACAAATACAGAGAAACGCAACAGGGAGCCCGGATGAACTTGTACCACATGTAAACACCCCCTTAGCCTAAAGTCGAGCAGCTCTCAAGGATGTTTAACAACATCCTCACAGACCAAGGAACAGTAACGCCCTGATTTCATGAAAGCTGAACAAACTCAGACCGGTACGATTTTGTCTACATGAGACCGGTCTGAAAGTCAGACTGGCATGAAGTGTTTATATGAGACCAACCCTGCCTAAAAATCCAGTTTATCTATCATCCACTAGCTTGGAATGCTTCAACACCACTTATTAAATGCGCATGCTCAAAACAAAAATCCTAGACCGGTTTGAACTCAATTCATGTTTACGTGGTTCTCCAGTCTTATTTTAGACCGTTGTGCGTCATTCGTATCGGTTCAGCAACGGTAATGAATCAAACCAGCCTGAGATGATAATTATTTTATACTGGCTTCACGTTTTATATCGCCTTCATGTAAACAGAAGCAAGCGTTAGTATGGAGTTGATCTAAAGTCGTACCAGCCAAATTTGGTACCATTCTCATAGACTACGAGCAGTCTCCCTGGAATGTCGGCGACTACCGGTATTGCCGTATATGCCGCACTCTCGATTCAGTCTTACTTGTATATTCTGAACAAAATCCAATTTTTACGTGACACGTACAAACAATCTGCGAGATTTTAGTCACATCGAGTCAACACCGCACCATTTGAAAATGTTCACAAATCACCTCTGAAGCTAACCAATTGAAAAGATTAGACTATTTCCCGAGAGGTCCGCAAAATTAGACGGTTTCAAATTCACTTGTGGATGTATTGTCTAGATCCTTCGACGTTATTAGTCAGTTTATGAAAAATGTTGCCTTCTTTTTCTCAATTAACGTTGCGATCTGTCAATTTTCTTCCAAGTGGTCCGGTTCGAGTAGCCGCACAGTAAAACACTTTAAAATTGTGTAAAATAGGACGGGTGTATTTGGTCATTTGTCCTAAACAAGGACCTAAAACGGAGGGTGTTGTCCTGTACAGGGTTGGTATTTTTGGACTTTTTTTCTCCTAAACAGGGTCAGGGTTTCAGACCCTCAGCGGCTCACCTACACCCAGACGTGGGTCAACTGCCAAGGATCAAGTGCTCCCTTAATCAAAGTGACGTATCATTACACAATGTCAAAATGTAGAAAGACATTTTGAGTCCACCTTTGATATAATGTAACCTATTAAAGAACCAATGAAAATCATTAAATTAAATTTAAAAAGCCAGATATTCATATAGATGAAATAATCTGTAAGGGACGGGTCAATACGTATAGGGGGGGTGGGCCGGAGTATTTGGTTAAAAGTGGCGGCCCAAAAAGGCATGACGCCCCCCCCCCCTTACGTGGCCATAAATTCTGCTGACCCACCCCAAAGCATCGGCTAACATGACCCACCCCGCAGGCCACGACATCACTTTATCATGTTATTTGCCTATATCGTATTTTAATTAATTATTTAAGTGGATTTCACATGTTAAATATGTACACGTAAAACTACTATACTATAATATGCAATAATTTACAATTACAGCTGTAGTGATTACCATTGATATTGAAATGACCACTTAGGTACTATGCAGCGTGCTGAGGAAAGAGTTCATTTTTAACACGGAAAATATTTTCTCGATATACAGGGCTTTCCGTAACATTTTAAAGTACTGGATTCATAGGTAAAACAAGCGGACGTGACAGGCCTATATAGATTGTGCTCGGCATGTTTTTGGTAACTTTTAGAGTTTTGAGCAACTTTTTGGTGCTGCAAGCAACCTAGAGCAACCTTTGGGCAACAAATAAGCCATCTGAGGTATAAACACGTATTAAATGAACTAATATTTTGCAGTTGTTTTGGTTGAAACTAAAAATGCTGTAGACGTGTAAACTCAGTATGAATTGATTTGCACCCACAAACAGGTCAGCAGTTATTAATTTAATATCGCCCGCAAACAACGTACCGAATTTCCAGCGGTTATTTAAGAACTGGATCCGCCATATTGTTTTTTCACTCATGGCGGCACTGGAAAGAAACGATAGCAGCAGTTCAACTGACAGCGAAGAAAGTGTGGTCAATGACCCAATTTTGGTAGCCACAAATGCACAATCCACAGTTTCTCCAAAAAGCGCTTCAATCGCTCGTAAGCAGAAATTTCACGTCAACCAAGGCTGTAAATAGGCTGAGCATACATTGTTAAACTGTTTGGAACATTGGCTTGTCTGAAAGTCCATTTTTAGCAGTGCTATAGTGATACCGACTGTCATGATATTTATGGATACTTCAAACTTATGTTATATGACACATCAAACAATTTCTGCTTGTTGTTTTGAGATGTTATTCAGAATAAAATAGTTCACTTTGCCAAGCAACTTTTTAAATCCTGGGAACAACTTTTTCGATTTTTGGCAACTTTTGAGCAACTTTTGACCATTTCTGGAAGCAACTTAGACTTAGTTTACTGGCACAATCTATAAAGGCCTAGGACGTGAGCACCAAAGGCACAAACATGAGTGCCAAGGCAGGAACTTCTGGGGGGTCCAGGGACATGCTCCCGGGAAATTTTTGAAATTGGAATCTCTGAAGTGCCATTTTTTGCCATCCCTGGACTGGATTTGATTTTATATGACAGGAATGATCATTAGTTTCCAATTGTATGAGTTACATAAGTGGGCAAAATAAGGCTCAACTCTATCTGGATGAACAAATACAAGATAATATGGTTTATTTACACTTCAGAAAAAACATTATTTGCTGTTGGCTATCCACTGGTTGGTATAGACTAAAACAGTTATCCACGTCAGTGTCGGTGAAGAGTGGTCGGATATTTACCTGGCCGCTTTAAGGCTCAGCAAATATCTATCAATATTCACCTCCACTTTAAATAATAATTCTTAACAATACTTAAACAACATTCATGTTAATTAAGGAGTGTTTATGTTTGTGACTCTGGAAGATCTTTAATGTATGATAATAGCACTTGAATGTCAGCTGACTTGTCTTCAGCAAATAATACTGTAAACTTCCAACATTTAGCTTGTAGGGTTCTGTTTTTTCCAATGGCCTTTTCCTGCACGTTTTATGTAGATTTTATGCCCTTAGGCTAACAGAAGGTTTTGGAAGTTTGCAGTATTTCAATATACAAGGCTTAAAATATGATGACCCACCCCTTCCTGAGACTGAAAATAGCATGACCCACCCCATTGGGAAGGCTGAAAACATAGTGATGTGCTCCGGCCCACTCACCCCCTTTACTTATTGACCGGTCCCTAAAGCTTTTGAAGTTCTAGCAGGCTCAGTAAATACTCACCCTTTACTCGACACTATATGCCCATTCGGTCGGATCTGTACAAAGCTGTTTATTTCTTCATTAGGCACCATCATGTTAGATTCACGTGCATTGTAACAATAGGGATCAGGAATCCATATGTTGTCGATCTCTCCTCCTTTTAACGTAAGAGTGTGGTTAAGCTTGCCGGCCAGCCGGGTGTCTGTCCAAAGCTGGCGAAAATAGATGTACACTTTGTATTCCTGGTGATATTAAATGCATAGATTGACGTCAGGAAAATATACTTCATGATAGCTACATTATGGAAGTATGCTTTTGAGGTCGTGTATTTTGTTGGCTTGAAGGACCGGTCATAAGATGGTCATGGAAAACAAGAATGTTATTACGTATGAGCACCCTGCGTCACAACTTTTGGCAGACATTTTTAAAATGGCGTCAATTTTGCGTTACTGTGTACATCATACGTACCATGTTTGCCTCTTCTATGTTTCCAAAAGATTCCACGTAAAGACTAGATCGAATTATCGTAGGTTTCCCCTTTCCTGAGAGATAAAGTAGAAACTAATGCAAATAAATCAAAACACTCTCTTTCTTCTTCCTCTAAAATCCCCCTTTCCCTCCTTACAGGACACTAAAGGCACTGAGCTCCTGTGAACATTTTCCTGAAAATTTTCCGGAAAACGCGTACTGCAATAAGCTAGGCGCTGAAATAACAAAGATTAGGTTAATGATGAGACGAAATAGATTTCACTCCAGGGGCCCCTTTCTCGAAACTCCCGATAACTTTCCCGGTCCGAAGACTATTTTAGGTGCACAACATTTTCCAATAGCTATACAATTTCTATTGATTTTGAAAGCTAAATTTTAATCTTTATAATTTCGTGAAGCATATCGCTAAGTTTGCACCAATAAGTACCATTAGCTGACAAATAAATGAGTTCGAAAACATACTTACCGGGCCTGGAACGTTATCGGGTATTTCGAGAAATGGGCCCCAGATGTTTGTAATAAGAATATGACGTTCGCTGAATGTAAATTTGAACGATCTGGGCCCGTGGGAAGGATTCGTTGGTACAACATTTGGCCAAATACCGGAATTTTTTAATATAACTCACGTCCTTGTACGTTTACTAACTTGGAGTCTTCTTTTCTTTTCTTTCTTTTTTTTTTTCTTAAGAGATCATTATTTTACAGTTGAAGCTTTCAGTTGTCGTTGATTCCTTTGTTCATTTCTAGTTTCGCAATTGTAAACAAGAAATCTGGCCACTCAAAGCCACATGTGGACTAGCAAATTATTTAATTACAGCGCTTCGCACAAAAACAACAATAACAAAATAACAACAAAGGCAAAAGCCATGACGCCGCAAAGCATGACTGTCCAGTGTGATTCGCATATATTTACTCTTTTACGGAGAATAGTGCTCCGCTCGCGGGGGCCTTCGGCCCGCGCGAGAGCTCCGCTATTAAATATCTACCCCTTACCAAAATCTGGCCTGACCGCTTTATCGTATCCTTTAAAAAACATTGTAATAACATCCACCTCACCAAAGATTCTGTGGAATGTAATGGCACATATTTTATTCAGGTATTAGTTCGATTGAGAAAAATACATAAAAGAACAAAGCAAAACTCAATAACAACAAAAAAAACAGCCAAACTAATGGTGGTGCCGGGCGGTGAAGACTCAACCATATTTTCAACACTACAACTACACTCAAGAAATGCAATCATTTCGTTTGAAGCGCCAAAGTTTTCACTACCGCGGCGCTCTCGGTAGGAACAGTTTACCTTTAAACGCTAAGACAGCTTATTCTTAGCCATAAGTGGATAATTGATAATAAGCGTCAGCTCGTTAGCTTCAGGTTCTTGTATAGGTTTGTTTTCTTTTCGTAACGTAAGTTTTTATTTTCCTTAAAAGTCAAGAGATTATTATTTAGTTAACATTACACTGGGCTCGATTGCAGAGCATGTAATATAAATTGTATACTGTGTTAATTCTTGGTTGAAATAATTAAATGACAAACAAAGCAGCAAGGCTGATCTGACTACGTAGAAAGATTTGACTCTGCAAGACGTCAACACGACACTAATAGAACTTTAACAGAGCAGGGTTGCAGCCGTAGACAGCTGTTTCGCTCTTCTTAGAGCTCATCAGTACGGCATAGCAAGATGGCGAAAATGCCGTAGAAATACCCGTGCACTCTGTTAAAAGCCCTAAACGAGGACGCACGCCCACCAAATCACGCGTCTGGTCTGGTTTACTAGATCCTATGTACACGTGCAGCATTTTCGTTTGCGGTCCTTTGCTGATATTGTTCACTTGAAATAATTAGCCGATCAGCGTCATATCATCTATATCATTATCATGATCACAATCGAGAAATCCATGTGTTTTGAGTTCTCTTCAAGGTGAGTAATATTGCGAGTTACTTTCCAGGTGCTTATTAAACCATAATGTAGATTTTAAAATCGTTGCTCAGGGTTAGATACCAAAATTAGTGCCTACACAGGCCATTGTCTTGGTTTCAATACCAAAATCAGTGCTTAACTCGAAATACAACAAGTAAAACGTAACCCTGAATAAATTAATTTCCTCGTTACTTAAACTCCAGCCTGAGAAAACTGACGCACTCGAACTCAACTTGAACTCATGCATTTGCTGCTTTTATCGATTAGAGGCATTTAAAAATTCTGGGGAAAGTGCACTAAGAAGCTTTCCCGTCTGTGGCAATGATATTAGCAAGGTTTTGTTCCTTCTTACAATGTCTTCAGTGCGCGGTATCTAGTAACTAACAAAAGAGACAAGTTCCGGGGACAAATCAAGAATCGATTCGCGGGGACCAAACCCAAGAATTCCAAATGGTTTGAATGGAAGGGACTTTAACTCTCGAGGGATCTCCTCTCAGTCAAGTTATGCTTGTCCCTTCCTTTGGGCGAGTCTCTGTGACCAAATAAAAATCAATCAATCAATCAACCAATTGGTCAGTCAGTCAGTCAGTCATTTAAAGATCAAATCACACTGTCTTTGAAAAAAAGATCGTACTGTCGCTGCAACAACTCCCCTCGTGCGCACGCTCAAGCGACTTCAGTGTTCCCACGACTCAATCTTATAACAAGTCCCTGCAACCCGTCCCCTCGTGTAAACTGAACCGCAACGGACTTGTCTTTGGGACAAGTCACCTCTGCCCAGCGGGCTGTGTTTCCTAGTGTGTGCCTGTATCTCTCTAGCTAGTTTTAAAATACCTGAAATAAAAAAAATTGTATTGATAGAAGAAATTAAATAGGAGAATACTTACAATCCAGGGTAAATCAAGAAAAGAACAACGAAATGGCTTCGTTGGATAAGCATGCTCTTTGCTGAAAGAAAACAGACAGAAGGGATAAATTTATTCATATTTATTTATAATTTAGGAGTGATGATGATTATAATTGTCTTCCACATCTTAGTGAGTCACCGTAACCCTATTCAGCCTGGGGGGAGCACATTGTGCTCGCGCTGACTTTAACGAATTATAACTTTTAAACGGCTGGACGAATAATTACCAAATCTCGTGACTTTTCCTAAAACTTATCAGAGAAAATTTTCCTGTGTCAATTACGTGTCTATGATGATTGACGTTTCCATAGCAACCGTCTACTCAGAAGTGTATTTTGACTATTTTCTGTCTTTTTTCAGTTTTCCCCTTCCTATACTTCTGTGTGCTTGTTTTGATGAAGTATGTTTCTTAGAACAAAATCATATATTTTTCGATGACGTCATTGTCAGCTGTATGACTGCAGTCTTGGGGTTCAAGATAGCGGCCTCAAAATTCAGAATGGCGGGTTTGTGACGTCATTTTGACGTCACGACACGTCATAATTGACACGTCATAAGCCCAATCTGTTAAGCTAATGACATGCTAAAAACTTGCTAGGTTTCATCGCAAGAGCTTCAATACTTTTTGAGATCTATAGGTTCAGAAACTCCAAAAAAGCCCAGGCAAAATAGGGTTAACCCGCACTGTCCTTTTGCTTCCGAAGAAATTGTGCGCTGAGAAGTCAAACCCTGCTGAGAAATTCTGATGACGTACAGCAGGACGGTCGAGCATTATATGACTTTGTTAAATATTTCTCTTTTGTTTCCCTTGTTATAGCTTACATGTTATCAGGCCTATGTACACTGTATAACACACTATAAATTTATAATTATATCCTTATAACATAGTATATTTTAAAACTTAAATGCTATGGTTGAACTGGAGGATGATCTTTAACTGTTCCTCTAGCTCACTGAAACATCCGTTTGTATAGGGCTATTATCAGTCGAGCATACACACCAGCATCCTTATACATTACTATCTTCCATTTAATATGCCCATAACAAACACAGCACTTGACTCAAGTAAGTAAGGAAGAAAATACGTACTTATGATTGATGTCTCTGTCGACGACAGTTCGAAAACAATCTTAGATAACCATGTTACCTATTTCCTTGTGAAACTCATAAATAATCAAACGCACTCTAAAAGAGAACTGAATATACTATTTTCTTAGCGACATTAACAACGCCGGGCTCTCTGGGTATATTTTTCGAATATTGCATGTTTATTCTTTGATTATCGTTATTAGATTTCTTAATTAACGCCATTTACCTTCAAAATATGCCCGAACTCCCGAAGCAAAAATGTGACAAATGTTCGAAAAATTTTCTTTTACGTAGAACTGAATTCCTTCACTCTCGGAACTGCCGTCGGCAGGCTTGATTGCCTTTTAAATTTCTGAATAGTTAATTGTCAGTGTTGAAGCCATTACGCAGAGAGAAAGGAAGTGGTTAAATGATAGCCAAAAAAGCATGCAGGAAAAAAATTGCTCAACTTTTGGAGAAGAAATAAAATTATATTTTCACTTTATTAAACGCATGGTTATCAAACAAGCTCGAAAGTTAGAAACGCGAGAGCGGATATTGAATATTCATATACCTGTTTGAGTAAGAGACATAATCATGGCCACGTTGAGACAAAATCAACGAGACGTGGAATTTGGTAGATAAAAATGAAAAAAAAAAGCAAACAGTGAAACAAATTAAAGTAAAAGGACAATGAAACAAACTTAATTAAGCCTGAGAGCTGATGCATGTAATGTTTGGGAATGAAAATCAGCTCTGCGTGGAAACATACTATTTTGAAATTATTATTCAGTGTGACGTATCACGCAACTGTTCATGAAAATAACTAATTCTCACGTAGTGAATGTTTTTTGTCCGCCACACGACAACGCAACAGCACTTTAATGACGAGAATACAAAAAAACTTGAGCCCGAGAACAGAGGCATACAAAGGATATTCATCTTCTACATGGGAACAAGGTTGAAGTTGTCATTCACTATAACGTAGCACAAAACTGTGCATGAAACTTATTACTAATACCTTTAAGCTTTACTAATGCTAATACCTTTTAAGCTTTATATTCAGAATACTGAACCAGAACGTCTTATGTAAGTGAAACGCACCAAACAGCTTGAACACCAACCTCAATAAATATGTCATCAGCCAACAGAAGCGCAAAACCCGTCTGAGTTAGCCGGCCGCCAAGCGGTTGCTCTATGATGCGTGGAGACACGTACTGAGCGAGCACAGGATTTTTAGACGAGTTTGTGATCATTGGCAATAACGCTTTGCTAGCTTTTGAGTTGTCTGTGGCGCAGCAAGTGCTCCGACTAACTGACAGACGCGAGATTCGCAGTGGGATGTAGCGTATGTGTCACTGGTTTCGTCAATAGACCGCTAAAAAGAACAAGAGGAATATGAACTATTCTACTCCGAGCTCGGTGCATGTGCTTGATCTTTGGGAAAAGAGAATTTCTTGTCTTTCTTGTTCGCAACGTATATGTACTGTCTCACTTACCTAAGAACAAGACATATATTCAAAACAGGAGTAGCGTTCTCTCAAAGAATATAAAGTGGACGTGATTGTATATTGCAATATTGATTTCTTTATTTCGTTTCAGTGATCCGCTTTTCAAAGAATGAAATATTCAAAAGGAAACTCGACCGATACTCGAATTTTGATTGGATGAATTCGTGCATCGGAATTTGACAGGTTACCCTAATTGTAAAACCTGTTACAATAGAAATATACATTGTTTAATTTTTAGCCGATGAAGTCACGTCGTCACAGGCTAATGCTACAACCTAAAAGATCAACGCTGGTAGGCGAATTCTGTTTGTCCTTGTCTTGTGAGGCCGGGGGATATTCTGTGAGATGCTGGGTGGGGTGTGCCGCCAGAACACTGAAATCTTCACCTTATCAGGGCACAATATAGTTGGGATTACCTCCTCCGGGCTTTGAAGTGTTTTCATCGTTTCCCGGGGGGTGGTTGTACTGTGTGAGTTTTTGGGTGGGGGTTGGCTGTTGGGACTCTAAAAAAACCTTACCCTGTGCCATAGACAACGGCACATACCCTTATGGCGTAAAAGTAAGAGGGAGAACCTCCCCCGAGCTGTTGTATTTGCATTTGATCAGGAGCAACTAGGAAATATTTACTTTTGCTTCGAATGCGCTGTTTTGTGACTTGAGGTATGAAAGGATTTTATTTGCATTTATTTAGCCGTGATTCAAATGTCCCGAAAACGCACATCAGAAATTATACACAAGACGGATTTAGGGCCGTAATGAGCACAACAGACACACTCGACTTACTTCGCAAATTCCCATTCATACGAAGGTTGCAGGAGGATATGCGAAGTAAAGAGAATAGGAGAATACTTTGATTTTCAACCAGCTCTTCTTAGTTCGAATTCGAGACAAATGTTTACTGAGACGGGGAAGCGAGCGAGCAGGTTTTGAAAAAGCGAGCTGTATTTAAGCATTTTCGCACTGTTCGAAGGCAAAGCAAACGAAATTTATTCAGCTATAAGCTGCGACCCGAACATCCTCGGAGACCCAGTGGCAGATAGTTGGGGCAAGAGGCAGATGAAAACGGACGAAATCGGTGTAAGCTGAAGCCTGGTGCGAGCGGAAGTTTACAAGACTGGCGGGAACAGGCCCTGGAAGGATACCTTTAGCGGACTAGTTCAAGAGCTCATTTGCGTTCTTGCTTCTGATTAAGCACAAATTTGGAGGCATTGTATTTTTTGTGCCCAATCAGCGATCAGCTTATTTCCTCGTTCCTTTCGTGACGTCTTATACAGAGAGTTAATGTGATTTAATGTAATAATTTTGCATTTAATAATTTATGTATTTTTGGTGAATTTTGTTGTGAATAAATTGGGAATTGTGAAATTGTCAAAAGTGTAACTTTGCTAAATCTTGTACCCAGATCTCATGCACTCATACGTACTGAAATAAACTTTCTGTCTCGCTCGTTCGATAGGCCTACCATCGAAGAAAGTTTCAGTAAAATGGGACCCACAAAGCCGAGAAATCGAGAAATTTGGCAAGGATACTCAAGGAAAAAGAAAACAACGAATATGAAAATTAGATCGAGGTACTGTGAAAAGTTAAAACCTTAGGTGTGAACTTTTAGAAGCATGCAGTTAGGATTTACGTGCGATCCGCAACTTGTCTTTGCATTTGCTCCACACTGCACGCTTTTAAAAGTTCACACCTAAGGTGTGAACTTTTCACAATACCTTAATCTGATTTTTGTACTTGTTTTCTTTTTCCTTGATTACCCTTGCTAAACTTCTCGATTTCTAGACTTTTTGGGTTCCCATATTACTAAACTTTCTTCGGTGGTAGGCCTATTGAACAAACGACACAAAAGGCTGATTTCAGTACGCACGAGCGCATGATGTCTGGGTACAAGATTTAGCAAAGTTAAACTCTATATAAGATGTCACGAAAGGAACGGGGAAATAAGCTGATCGCTAATTGGGCACAAAAAGACAATGCCTCCAAATTTGTGTTCAATCAGAAGCAAGAACGCAAATGGGCTCTTGGACTAGTCCGTTAAAGGTATCCTCCCAGGGGCTGTTCCCGCCCGTCTTGTAAACTTTCGCTCGCACCAGGCTTCTGCTCACGCTGATTTCGCCCGTTTTAGTTGCCTCTCGCCCCGACTGCCCGCCCCTGGGTCTCCGAAGTTGAGACCCGAAAAAACACGTGAGCTAAATATAGATTTTTACCAGCGCACGTGCCCATTTAGAAATGTAAACAAATAGGCACGCTTTGGTCGCTTCGCAATGCTAAAAGTCGAAAACTATTATAGCCGACTTGGCTACAAAGGAAGTAACTTCAGTCTGAATACTATGGTGGCCTAGAGCTGCCATGAGGATTTTGGTATCTTTTCATCTTTTTCTTTCATACATATATTTTTATTTTATCTTATTTTATTTTATTTATTTTAATTTGATTTCATTTCATTTTCATAAACAATTTATCATGAAATCAAGTAGAAACTCTTTGTATAAAATGAAATTGATCTCAAAGTAAAGTAAATTGAAAATAAAAATGAAAATAAAAACAAATTGAAACTATTTCAGTGAAATGAGACTATTTCAATCGTGTTTATAAACGCTAGTTTTAGCCGATTTCGAAAGAAATTCTTGTGGATACAGGAAACGTACATTTGATGACAGACTCCTGTTTTGACAAACAGATAATAGTTCCAATACGAAGAACGTAGGCCGAGAAATTTAAACGAAGTAACGCTAGTCGCGTGTCACGCAAATTACGCGGAACGTCAAAACCCCCTATCGAAAAATACATTGTAACCATCCATGAGTTCTGAAAACGTCTTCGATATTCACCGATAGAAGTAGGAAAATAAAAGGGTCAACTGCAGCTTACATTTCATTTCTGAAGTAATTTTGTTAACTTTCCACTGATCTTCGCCTGAATTATGTATGCAATATTTTTCAACAGCGAGTTTATTTGATTTTTTCTACGTTGTCTTTGAAGAAAAGGGAAACGAAGAGATGCTTCGCGCGCAATTTTTATGTCACGCTATAATTAACTGTTACATAGTCACGCTGCTCGTTACCCGGTTTTGTTTTGCTTAACCGCAAGCTTTTTTTTGGGGGGGGGGGGGGCGGAGGTGGGGTTGAGGGCTAGGGTGGGACCTAACGGAGGTGTAAAACCCATAGGTTGTCATGATAATTTCACCATATTGTGTAGGCACGCATTCTATGTTTTTCAATTGTACATACCTTGACTTACCTTAAATTGAAGACTAAAAGCTTACAAAAACTACTAACTGAAAAGCACTGAAATTAACAGCAGAATTAGTAACTTACACGAAAATATTACTAAATAATTTACAGTACATTTTTACACGCAGTTTTAAAGGTCATCAAAGAACATAAAGAATAGATAACCTGATACAGAGATTATTTGTAACCAAACACAACCCTCCAAGTTAAGACCATTTTAGTCGCCATGGCGACTAAAATTTTGGAGCTGGCGACTTAATTGGAACCAAAGTCGCTAGCCTGGCGACTAAAATTGAGAAGAAGGAAGGCCACTAAGGAAAAAAATAAACTTGGAGGGTTGAAACATAGTACTTACAAAAACGTATTACTGGTAAATTAGCAACTCTAAAGTGTCTTGTTGTTTGTTCAGTGGATGACCAAGAATCTGCCTGGGGTTCGGTACGTCTTCACTTCTTAAAGCCTGGACGTTAGATTCCCACAAGACCATTCATTACCAAACAGTTGTCGCTCTTATGATACTTGTTTTCCCTCGCTTCTGTGAGTGTTGCTCTGGTTTGTTATGATGACTTATGCTGTCATTGACCTTATCTCGCCGCCACCATTTCTATTCACACAACATCTGGCTTGACTTTTGGCAGCTCGTTGAGCTTGGTCATCACAAATCCATGTA